>JAHHUM010001027.1:0-85353 GCA_036173005.1 Crenichthys baileyi
GAATAAATAATTGTTATGAAAAATAACATTTACAAAGTGCCTTAATGCTTTTCATGAACAAAATGTATATTCTATCAAAATATAGGGCTGCTCTAAAACAGTTTTGCTTTACATATCATTCAGGCTTAATGCTGATTGTTATTGCAAAAACAACTATGCAAGTTTTAGTATGTATGTATTCGCTTAAGTATTTTACCTTGGAGCCTTTATGAGAAGTGATCAGCATCACCTTGATTTTTCTCTTTCCAGAGTGGGTGATGGTACCCATGGCACAAGGGTGACAACTTTTAAATGGCTAAAATAGCAGGAAATAAAAACAAATACACCGAAAATGTTTATGACGAGTTTGAATTTGATAAGAGGAGTTAATGGTTTTTCTTTTCTTCTTTTTAAAAGGTTATTTCAATAATACCAAAAGTGATGAACTTTACTCAGTTACCAAGGAGGTCTGTGGACTTCATGATGCTGGTTGGATAATTCAGTTAAGTTTTGACATAAATTATTCAGGGGTTTGCTGTTTGATCACATGTACTCTGATTCAGAACAGCATTGAACAACTAGAAGTGAAGTTTACAGGTCATAAGATTACAGCTAAAAAGCAGATATTTATTAAGTGCAGACAGCCTTTAATAGAGCAGAAAACTTTTTTTTTAACATTCTTGTACATTGTTTTGTATATATCTCACTGTTTAAAGCCTTCTCTTGAAAGGGTTGATTTCAGCTTCAGCGCAACTCGGTCATTCAGATAACAGACCTCGCTCAACAATGAAGCGCAACTGCAACAAGCAGCTGTGGATATTTATGTGGTACAAATTAGCTAACCTACAAATTGTGACTGTATTACTTCTTTTGATAGCTATGATCACCAGTGGACTTTATTTTTGGAATTAATATTTCACAATTTTGATATTCAGAGATGTTTATTTTGCAGATTGTCTAACTGTGCTTTTTGTACTGACACATTTTCAAAGCGTGCCTCCTTATCATACAGAAGCAATCAAATGCATGCTGCATAATGAGGCTGAAGACTCCTTTATGCAGCTCTGACAGTCTGGAGTCCACTTAATAAATACATAAATTAAAACAGGACCGTATATAATCTGTTTTTTAAAAAGCTTATTCATCCTTACTGCTCAAACCATCTTGTAAATGTTAGATAAAAAATAAATGCCTGTACAATAAGCTTCATAAAATATATTTGTATATGGAAAATACTTTACCATGCATATATTTATTTACTGTATGTTCCATATCTTGTAATGGTGTGGCTTGGAGAAGGAGAACTAAGCTGGAGAGCACTGATGGTCGTTTTAGTCGCTGATGGACATATATGTCACTACTGATATGAAACAAAGTGTGATGAACTGTTTAAAAGGTCTCCCTGCTCAAAGCTCAGGCTCTTCTTCCAAAGCATTCAAAGAAATGAATAAAATTATGCAAGATTTACATCTTTCAATGTTTTTTTTTTTTTTTTTTTTTTCGGAAACTGACGAATTTCAACACAAAAAACAAATTTTTTCCTCCTTTCCAGTTTCCTCTCTTGCTCTTTTAAAAGTCAGGAGCACAACACACAACTGTTAGCAACCTAAAAGTTGACACTTACATTAAACATACGCTTTCATAAAAATGAAGGTAAACAAGGTACTTTATCCGGTCAGAAATCCCTCACATCTCAGTGATTTTCTGAGAATTACTGCATTGAATGTATGATATCAAAGCAGGAGGAACTCAAATCTGAACCTACAGAGGTGTCATTTTAGGTCATTTAAAATGCCCTTGTTGCATCATAGACTAAAACAAAGCCAACCCAGATCTCAAAACATCAGGGCCTGCATTCTCAAAGATTCTCAGTCCTCTCAGAGAGCTCCTATCTTAGCCTAAAAATTCCTGGCAAGGACTCCTAGCTTAAGAGTTATTCTGTTCTCTGCTGAGAGCGACATGAGAGCGACTCTGACCGAGAAGACAACAAAAATCCCTATCTTAGTGAGGAGGTGTGGTTGACCCTGTTGCAAGGTGTGGCTAACCCCGTTGCTAGGCGTCACAATGTCTTCACAGAGCTGTGATTGGTTGTTAAAAGAAACAACCAAAAACAAAAACAAATACACTCCTAGTAATCAATGGAGAGAAATTAACTGATGATAGAATGTGTAAATACTGGTTAGCAAATTTAATTAATTGTCACTCAGCATCAACATGTTTGAATGTAGCTCATTTACATCATTTATCTTATATCAATATTAATAATTGTATGATTGTGAGAAGTTTATGTACTCATTTACTCAACTATTAAGGGGATGGATCCCTGCGTGGTCGAGCTGGTAGCGTTTTAAATCACTGTTGTTCATTTTAGGAGAATATCTCTCCTTTCTCTGCCATCTTGCCTGCTTAAGACACTGTTAAACTCACCAAAAGTCCTCCTCACTACTCTTAACATTTCCTCAAGTTAGAAGCCCTCAAGGCCTAAGATGCTTTGTGAATAAATTTTACCTTACCGAGGGAAAATTCTAAGAAAACTCTAATAATTTGAGAAACTCTAAATTTTTTTTTAGAATGACGTCACCAGGAGCTACTTTAGTCTGTGTTCTTTGTGAATACATGCCCTGAAGCCAAGGACCTGGCAGGGTGTTGTAAATCTGAATGCTTTTACAGCACATTTAGGTTTTTTATTTATGAGACACAGAAAAATGTTTCAATAACATTTATAAACATTTATATTGGAGATTTAACCATGATGATGAAAACTGATTGGATCAAACTTTATATGTGAATGCTGTGTTTTATTCTAAGACGTGATCTCATGCTTGAGATTACAGGATGATGAATAAATGCGGAAATGTCAGTCATGATATATTTATGGTTAAAGTCATATCTTGGTGTGATTTATTATATGTGTGTGGAGCTCAGAAAGGTTTCTCCTAAAGATAGCTAGATGATCTGCATCCATCCTTGATGGTACCTCTGAGCTTGCCTAACAATTTCCCCAACACCGCACGAAAAGCATTAAGATCCGGTACCATCTGATGTGGCGATATGTCCGTATACGTTCCATATACAGATAATATACGGGAAGATCCACATGCATACATGAGGGATTCTGTTTTTGAGATATTCCGTGACATGGCCCACGAAAATATTCAAACATTCTATTACCCATCCGACTGGTATCCCGAAAAATATACTTACTGGATCCCCCACAGTTCCTACTTTAGAGATCTCGGCATCTTCGGCGTATCCTGTCCATGGATTCTTAACCATACGTCACTTATGCCCGCAGTCTATCTGCATACCCATCTGAGAGGAACACAGAAAATAAGTGTGTTTGATTTCCAGCAGTTCCTACCTTAGATCTCTGCATCTTTGGCGTATCATGTTCACAGATTCATGACCTCACGAGACAGATGCCCACCACTCTTGACTGAATGGTCGTCCAACTCTTACTTCACGAGTCCACCTTAGAAGTGAATGGTTCCACTGAGCTGGAATCTGCATGAGAAAGATACAACTCTGGAAAGGTGTCAGTACCCTCTGGACAGGTCATCACAGAGCAACAGAGACATACAGGACAAACAATCGTGCACGCTCACACTTATACATTATACGTTTACACAGCATTTTGTGAACCGTTTAGACTGAAGTGTGATGGCAGTCGCATTTAATTAGGAAACCAGAGAACCCACACATGCACATCGACAAAATGTAAACTCTATGCAGAAAGACAGGCAGAGATATGAACCCTGGGATTTCTTGCTGCAAGACAACAGAGCTACCAACTGCATCACCGTGCCGGCCCTTTTTTTATGTAAAGTTTGTGTAAGACTGTTTTTGTAAGACTGATTACTTCTTATTCCTCCACCTATCAGGGAGGCATGCTCAGCCTAATGTTGTAAGGGCAATCTAAATGACCTTGTGAATCATGGAGTCTATAAATTCTCATCTCATTATTCTGGAATTTAGCAAACAGAAATAATTTTGGTAAATGGCCTAAAACAGAAAAGTTTGGTCTGATAAAATGAGTGAGAGAAAAAAAAAACATCTTTTTTTAAGTATTGGACTGGGACTCATTGTCACTCAGTGGCTTTTGCAATTACTTGAAACGGTACTGGGGACAAAAAAATCCTGATTAGAACATCTTTAATTTTACCTTTTAAGAATGGGCGGTGTCAGACAAAAACTACATACTTAGTGGTCCAATTACACTGCTGGATTCCACTCCACGCTTCTAGTGGTTACACAAGGCCCGCTGCATTTAAGAAAACTTACACGTACAAGGAATTTGGCTTGATAGGTTAGCGGAGGCACTCCTTTTTCTAGGACATTTGGAATTTTATTTCATTTTTATGCTGATGATTGTCAAGTCTACATTCTTTTGAAAAAACATGATTCTCACTCTGTTCATCTTTCGTTGGAATCGCGAAATGAAAACAAAGCTTAGATGGAATAAAAAGACTGAGGTCTTAATATTCTTTCCTAGTGGCTATTGTGACGACTATCATGTGAATACTGGCTCTTTGACTCCAAATTTGAAATCCACTGCCACCAATCTGCAGGTGAAATTAGATGATGACCTTAGATTTGACACACAAGCCAGTTTGTAGTAAAACAAGTTCTTTCCAGATGTAAAAAATAGCCAAAATCAAGACAATTTTGTCCAAGAAGGATTTTGAAAAGATCATTCATGCCTTGATTATTTTAACGCGCTGTATTTTGGGGTCAGACGGGCTGGCCTCTCTCGCCCTCAGTTTGTCCAAAATGCAGCTGCTTGTCTTCTAACTCCATCACACAGGCGAGAACACATCACTCCTGCTCTTCACAAGCTCCTTGTGTGCTGCAGAACTGATTTTAAAGCACTTTTGTTTTTAAATGTCTTTATGGGGTCGCGCCACCCCTACTCTCCTTAAGGGTCTCTAAGGTCAGCAGACCAGCTGCTCCTGGCCGTTCCAAACAAGAAGCTGAAGCTCAGAGGTGATCAGGCTTTTGTGGTTATGGAATAGGTCGCCCCTACGTGTTCGACAGGCGCCTTCACTGTCTTCTTTTAAATCTATTTGGAAAACTCATGTTTTCTCCCTGGCATTCAACACAGCATGAGTTGTTGGTTCTTTTGCGTGAGTTGTTGTTTTGTGCAGCTTATGTCAGTTTTTACTTCACCACCAGCCCCACAGTGACTCTTCAAGGACGTGAAGCACTTTGGTCAACCATTTGTTGTTTTTAAATGTGTTTTAGAAATCAATTGGATTGGAGCTTAAATAGGAGCTTCTCTTTGTAGCTTTATGACAATTTTTCTGGCACAGAGAATCAAGTTTGAAAGGCAAGGCTGAGATGGTGTGGACATGTGCTGAAAACGAAACATGATGTGTATGGAGCTGTGAGGGAGGATGAGCAGGGAAGAGGGTTGGTATGACAGAGGAGGATGTTTGAAATAAGGTGAGATAAAGACAGATGATCTGCTGTGGCGCCCTCTAAAGGGTGCAACTGAAAGAACAATCACTAAAAAGACAAAAACATTCATTCAAAGTAATTAAGAAAATGAGGGATCCCTCAAAAATTTTATTCAACATTGTCTATTTTGAGACTTTAGTTGCTTTTTGAGTTCATTCAGTTCTTTAAAATGTTTGGTTGTTGGTGGCTGTCCTAGTCAGAGAAACAGAGTAAATACAGTAAATGTTTCATCATAACTATTAAAAACAGACATAACTCTCTGCACAAAAGCAGTTTCTCAGGTATTCACACAATGTACACATGTACTCATTATTCAAAAGACAAATATACCAAAAAAAAGCTTAATGGGTTATGTGAAGGAAAACAGATGTACAAACTTCCATATATGTACACACATATATAACAGAAATCCAAATCAGCGGGTCTGAGCGGGTGCCCCTAACACCTTCGGTCATGTTAAACCCTGAAGGTTTTCCGCTCAGTTTGGCCTCTTTGCGTTTCGTCCGCAGATCATCAACACCTCAGACCGAGCAGAACTTGCCTGAAGAGGCCAACAACCACAGAGTTGACTTAGGCAACTGTAGATATTTCTACAGCTCAGACACCTCGCCACGTAATTTCGGTGAAGGAGGCGTTTTTGTTTTTAAATGTGTTAAAATCGTGCCAGTGGGGAGGCAGTGAGGATAATGCAGTTAAAATAGTCCAGAGGAATTTCACAGGCTGCAGTTTACCAGCATTTGTCCACAGATACAGTGATAAAGAATTTACCCTACAGATTTCTTCTGTTTTTGCAAAACTTAAATGCTTCAGATCATCAAACTAATTTTAATATCTGTAAAAAAAAACACAATAAATGCAAAAAGCTGTTTTTAGATGATGGTTTCATTTATTAAAAGAAAAACAAGCAATAATTCAAACCAGCCTGGTCTCTTGTCTACTTGTTAACCATGAAATGACTGATGAACCTCATTTTAATGTTCAAGTCCACTCATCAAATCCCGGGCATTGCCTGATCAGTAAAATAAATAAAGGACTTAAATAGAACCTATCTGACAACACGAAGTAACACATTACACCCAGATCCTAAGTGACTTAAGAACAGATGAGAAACGATTGACATCTAGCGTTCAGGAAAGGTGAATATCCAAGAACAGGATAAACATGGAGCATTGGTGAACCAAAATGACTCCAAGAGCCCATCAACAACTCATCTGGGAAATCACAAAAAAACAGAACAACATCTACTGCAACTCCTCACTTGGCTTGTAAAGTATGGTGAGGATATGTGATGCTGTGGGCCAAAAGCACTGGGAACCTTCTTAGATTGAACTTGAAAGAAAAATCTGGCAGAAAACAAAAATTTGTTTTTATTGGATCTTCTAGAAGCAAAATGGTATAAAGGATATGGGCAATTCAACACAGAAATTTCTCACCAGACATAAAATCAAAGTTTTTAGCATCTCAGTCCCCAGAACTAAATATTATTTAAAAAAAACCTGTGGGGTTAGCTGAAGACCCAGGACTCTATACGACACAGAAAGATTGTGCAAACAGGTATTAGACTGCTCTTCTTCAATCTCATTATCAAGAAAACATAGAACTGATCTTGAGACCATTGTTCATAATCTCAAAATACCAGGAAGAGGAACAAAGTGTAAATAAACTAGCTTGTTATGTACAGTCACAAAGTAAAGCGTAAAAATTTAAAATTATTATAATACTTCATATTCTTTACAATTACAATTGACCTGATTTTAGTGCTGTCGCTGAAAGGAGGGGATCTGGAAAACTTTCTAACCCTTTTGGGAGTCACAGCTTGGGAACCATTTGGCAATAAGGGGGAAGTAGAATGTAGCCTCCCAAATTAACTGTCTAATAGTAACACTTTGTTTAATACCAAACCAGTTTTCTTCACCAACCTCCAAATTATTGTGTTATGCATCCTTGTCTGTAAGGGTGTGAATATGAGTCATAAGTGATCTGGCTTTCTGATGGGTTATCATCACCAATCTGCTGCCAGTAGAGCAAATCTTTAGCATTTTAGTGAATTCTTGCTTGAAATGTTAACTTTGATAACTTTTTTTAAACACTTTTTCCTGTGAATGTACAAGTTTTATTTCTAATGTTGAAGAAATAATATCTTGAAAATAAAATTTATGTTTTTTTCTAAGATATAACAGGAGGTTCAGAAGGTTTTATTACATTCGTGAACTGCAGCACAAAAATGTAATCATCTCTGCAGCATTTAGCTGCAGCATATTGTGGAGAACCTTAAAAATGTGTAATTTTATTGCTAACACACCACCAATACAGAGTCAGTCTTACATGTGACCGTGTTGGGTCAGTTAGAGGTCCGGTCAGGTTTAGAAAACAACAGCGGAGTCACCAGAAAGAACCTCTCAAAAGTCCATGTCCCAACCAGACAGCTCATCAGGAGGACTGTCCTCATCTGGAGGGTACTTGTCGAAGTAACTGAAGTCAGTCGGTCCGCTGAGCTGAAGAGGAGGAGGAGAAACGGAAGAAAAAGGGTCAGAATTGGCTTTCTTTGTATCATACCCGACTCTTGAAGTAGGAAACAATAGGACAAGCACACCTAAATGAAAAATGGTAGTTTATTGGACTGCAGTTATTGCCCTCATACGTTAAAAGTTTAGTCTTGGAAGGATTTTAACATGTTGCATTTATTGGTGAATGCAAACTGTGACAAATATTTATAGGTAAGAGATTCCTATCCAAGAAGAATAAAGCCAGCACCATGTTTAGGAGAAAATACACTCATCCGCATCTTTACCAAAGCCTACAAGTAGAAACCCACAAAACAAATCTCCAAGCTATACCAAAGTTTACAGTAACTATGTGTGATACAAACTATATCAAAAATAAATGGGAGGAGGAACTGAAGATAGAAATTCTACAAGATGGCCGGCACTCAGTTTTGAACACACAGCACTCCACCACAGGCTCAAAAAACTGTAGAATATTTGGTTGGAAGTGTTTTTGTTTTTTTTACCACAACACAAATAAGAAGCAAACTTTCAAATATGCCAGAGCTGCTGGAGGAAGTGCGGAAACCCGGGTGCCAATCACTCTCATATCTTTTGATCTTGTAATAAAATAAAACCATTTTGGGAGCAGATCTGCACAGCACTTTTTAAAGTACTGGGATACAAAATAACCAAAAGTGTGGAAATCTTGCTTTTTTGCCACTTCAGTGAGCTTTTGGTTAAGGGAAAAGACTGGTACCTTTGTAAGATACTGCTGATGGCTTGTAAAAAAATGAATAACTAGAAGATGGTACAAGGCTGAGCCACCAAACTTGCCCATTGGGAGGAGGCCAAAGTATATATACTATGGAAATAATTACTTTTAATCTGAGATTAAAAGGTGACGCCTTTCCAAGAAAATGGGAGAAATGGACTTCCTACCTTCAAGGGGCCTAGGACACAATGATGGACACAATTGTTTCATAATATATGCACTGCAAGCTGTGACATGGACTGGAGAGCCTGTGTTTACCTTTTTTTCTGCTGTAAATGAATGAAAATGTTAATTAAAAGCATAAGTGGAAGAGATAATTTTTCAGTTTAGATCACATATTTCAATCTGAGATACTTTTGATTGAATATATTAAAATCGGATCAAGAGTACAATGCTTTTAACTGGAGTCAACTTTAATGTTGTAGATATAAAATAAACAATGGGATTAAAGCATTCAAAAAGACGGATGTCGGAGTGCGTTTCTTTGACTCATAGCATCAAAACATGGATTTTACGGGCAGCTGCAAAAACACTTGAAAGAATTTGGTAAGATAAAAATGGGAAATAACATGGTGCTGGGCAAGTAAAACCTAAAAGCAGACAGGAAGCAAGCTGGCAGAGTTGAAACAGTAAACTGGACTATTTATTTCAAAAAAATAAAATGTGTGCAAAACTCCAAAACAAGCAATAATACGAGAAATGAATACAATTACATCCTTTAATAATCAGTATCTTTTAAAATTCCCTGCATACTCTGTGGCAATTTAAATGACACTGGCGTTACATTTTGTTTCAGAATTAGGTTGATTTTTAAACTAAAAAATGAATAGAACATTTTTGCTCTAATATCTTGCTATAGTTAAACTGTGTAATTTTACATTAAGATTATCATACAATATGATTTCACACCAGCCCACCATCAACAGTCCTATAACATCCGGGTTTGAAAAGAAATCAATACTCACTTCTCTTTTTAGAGGGGATGGCAACGTCCTCGCCTTTAGCCCCTCCCAGTTGAATCCATTAAACCACCTTGAGACAAATAATAAAAAATAAAAAAAAACTCCTCAAAGTTAATCTGTTTTATTTGATTTGAGCAGGTACAAACCCAGAAGTACACACATATATGTTAAAGTTTAATAGCTAAACTTTGTTGCTTTGGGTGTGATTAAATTAAGGGAAATCCTATAAAAGGTAAAAACAACTTCAATGTCAGCATCGTTCTTACCACACAGTTTGTTTTTTTTGCTTTAAATACATCTTTACATATTTGTTTTAAATAATGTCCCCCGTAGTGAGTGAGAAATTGTGTGTTTAAACCACAGCATTTCTTACACCAAATAATTATTTAATCATAGTAATCATAATATTTGGACCCATATCAATACTGTTTCCACTGAGATCAGCACCAAACTGAGTAAGTTTCTTCTTACCTGTGCTTCTTGATATCAGTTATTCCATTTTTAAGGTTCCCTAATCGCTCTGCAGGGTTCCTCCTGTAATGTAGTTTAAAGCCACAGCAAATCAATCAGAGATACCTTTAGTTAAAGAGGAAGTTGTTACTAAGTTCAGTTGCGTCCCCTGATAAGTAACATCTTATTTCTGTTCTGTTATTTATCAATAACCAGCATCAGGTTCTGACCCGAGTGATTAATCTCGCCCACCTGCACAACTTCCTTATGAGGTCCTCAGGTCTTCTGGTGATCTTCTTGGGGAAGTCCATCTTCTCTATTCCTTTCAAGATGAATGTATATGTCATCATCTGGTCACTTCCTGAGAATGGAGGACTGCAAGGTTCCCAAGAAACAGATCAGTAATTGGTTTTTTTTGTGGCCGTCAACTGAAAATATCAACCATGAATCAGTTTCGAGATTAAAGTCTTTAAAGAATTATTATCAAACAATTTACACATGACCGCATGCACTAACCTGCCAGTTAGAAGCTCAAATAACAGGATACCAAGGGCCCAGAAGTCCACACTGAAGTTGTGGCCCTTGTTGAGGATGATCTCCGGCGCCACATACTCAGGGGTGCCACAGAAGGTCCAAGTCTTCTGGCCAGATCGGATCTTTTTGGCAAAACCAAAGTCAACCTGGGAAGGAAACGATCATCAGTCCATTTTTAGAAAACTGTTTTTTATTCTATTACTCTTCAGACCCTTTACAACAAGGTCATTCATCTAGGTGATGAGATAAAACATTTAGTTTGAACCTTTTAAAAGTTTCAGAGATTATGAAACACTTTTTAGTTTACCAGTTTAAACCTAAAACAACTGATTTTTTTTCTACCTTTGTGTTGCAACTTTTGTCCTTATTTTTATGACCAAGGTAAATTAACTTTTTTAAAACAAACTCCTTTAATTTTACTACAATTGTTTGAAAAGGTTTTCACACCCATTGGACGTTTTTAGATTCATCACATTACAACCTAAAAACTTCAATGTATCGTTATTGTCATTTTACATGATGGGACAACACACAGTGAATCATACCATTCATTTTCAAGTCTTAGCACAAATTTCTTACTGGATTTGT
Source organism: Crenichthys baileyi (assembly GCA_036173005.1). Taxonomy (NCBI): domain Eukaryota; kingdom Metazoa; phylum Chordata; class Actinopteri; order Cyprinodontiformes; family Goodeidae; genus Crenichthys; species Crenichthys baileyi. Next base: position 11,229 of record JAHHUM010001027.1, read on the forward strand.
AGCCTGGACTTTGACTGGGCCATTCTAACACATGGATATGCTTTGATCTAAATCATTTCATTGTAGATCTGGCTCCATGTTTAGAATCATCGTCCTGCTGGAAGGTGAGCCTCCGTTCCAATCTCTAGCAGGTTTTCTTCCAGGCTTATCCTGTATTTAGCTGCTTTATCTTCGCATAAACTTTGACCAGTTTGCCTACCTCTGCTGAAGAAAAGCATCCCAACAGCATGATACTGCCACCACCGTGGGTCAACACTGGGAATGGTGTGTTCAACGTGATGTGCATTGTAAGTTTTCTGTCACATATAGCATGTAGAGATCCAAAGGTTTCTGGCACAGCTTCACTGACCCCCAAGGTGCATGAAGAGGATCAAAAATCTGGTGACATGAATACTCCAGAAACACTGGAAGTACTGGGAAGCAAGTTCATTAGCAGACTAACATGTTCCAGCTTGTGGCCTCCATCAGGGTCATTGACGTGTGATGAAGGCCACAAGCTGAAACGCGTTGGTCTGCTAATACAGCTGCTTCCCGGCACTTGAAGTGTTGCAGGAGCCTTCACCTCATACATAGCATGTTGGCCAGAAAGTTGTATTGTGATCAGGGCATCGTCTTCCACATGTTTGCTACGTACATCCCCAACATGACTGGTAACAAACTGCATATAGGCCTTTTTCTGGTTTTCTTTCAACAATGGGTTTCTTCTTGACACTCTTCCACAAAGACAGATTATTCAGGTGCACAACTAATAATTGTCCCTTCAACATATTATTGCACCTTAGCTGTGAATGTCTGCAGCTTTTCCAAAGATACCATGGTCCTCATGGCTCTGATAAAATGCTCTAGCCAATTTAGGTGGATAAACATGTCTTGAACAGTGATCCATGAGATGTACAATGAGCAGGGGGCACTAAAGGCTTTGTACTTTAGGACAAAAACTACAGAGACACACAAGCTTGGAAATAAAAATAGGAATAATTACAAGTTTGATGTATCCCTCTGAATCAAGCATTAGATTCTCAGGCTTCAGATCTCTGTAGAGGACACCTTTACGATGGAGATACTCAAAAGCCTCAGTCACACAACCGACACAGAATTTGGCAATGGGCTCATCGAAGCTCCCCCTAAAGACAAGAAAGCCAAAGTTAAAATTGCCAGAAAAATGGCCAAACTCTTTATGAAGGCAGAACCTGACTGATTCTCAATCTTTTAGAAGGGATTCAAACAGTACCAAAATGCTTTAAAACAGGAAATGTTACTTAACTCAATGAAATGTGTGGTTCTCTCACCTGTCTCTCAAGAGACTCCAAATCTCTCCACCTAAACAGGCCTCCAGCATCATGTACACATATTTGTTATCCCTGAAGGTGCGATACAGTCTGGAGAAATGAAAGGCAGGATGGTTAAGCATCAAAATAAAAAAAACACTAAAAGGCCCTCAGTCTATTGATTTTTGAGCTTTGATTATAAAGATGTTTTAACCCGATCGCATCTGTAAAATTAGCAGTTTAATTTGCCATATTAGTAATTGTAACTATTGTAACAGAAGGCTGGTAAATAGACATCTAGATGTTTTCACTACAAATAAATTAACTATAAAAAGTTCGAACCCAACACACAAGAACACATTTCATACTAAAAAAACTTATTAGAAATAAACACATAAACTGCTTAAATAAAAGATTATGAAATCGAGTGATAAAAAACATGAATAATGGCTTTTACATCTGTCTTTTTATCACTGAACAATAACTCTCATTGTAATCTCAAGTAAGACAAATAAAATCCCCCGTTCCAATATTCCATAATGAATCCGTACATTTTCTCAGCAGACATTTTAATATTCTTTGACCTTCCACATCACAGAAAAAAATGAAATCTGCTCAGGGCCTTGATTATGATTTTATCAAAAACAAATCTGCACTGGATTTGTTTTCCCACACTGATGGAGCACAGTTTCTGCATGGAGGATGAAAATTAGAAATGGCTCTGGAGGCTCAAGTGGGAGCACTGACTTGACAACGAAAGATGAGCGGGCCTCAGCGAGGATTCTCCTCTCTGAGTGGATGTGTTCTTCCTGCCTATTGTCCACAACATGCTTCTTTTTGATCATCTTCAGCGCAAAGGTCAGGTCCTCACCCTTCAGCTTCACCTGCACATGATTGTTACAGAGAAGGATGTCACATAAGAGCTTTGTTGTTTTTCAAAGCAGAAGGCTATGATTTTCCCTAAAGTCAAACAATCACCAATCTCTCCGATATGAATTCTAACTTTTTCTGTGGATGTTTTACTGACGTACTTTCAGACACATTAATTTGAATATAATCAGACTTTAAATGTTGACCTTAACTTAACATGTAGTTGTAGTATCTTAGCATTCATAGTAGTTTTACTGTAAATGCATGTCCATTATTACTTGACCTGCACAAATGTTTCGAATTGCAATCGTAATTGCATTATCGGTGTTTACAATATCACACTAGGATAGGATGGAACAGGATGCTGCGGTTTAAGTGCCAGACGTTCATGCTCTGCATAATTATAATATAATATACACTGCTCAAAAAAATAAAGGGAACACTTAAACAACACAATATAACTCTAAGTACATCAAACTTCTGTGAAATCAAACTGTCCACTTAGGAAGCAACACTGATTGACAATCGATTTCACATGCTGTTGTTCAAATGAAATAGACAACAGGGGGAAATCTTTGGCGATTAGCAAGACACACTCAACAAAGAAGTGGTTCTGCAGGTGGGGACCATAGCCCACTTCTCAGTACCTACGCTTTCTGGCTGATGTTTTGGTCACTTTTGAATGTTGGTGGTTTCTTTCACACTCGTGGTAGCATGAGACGGACTCTACAACCCAGACAAGTGGCTCAGGTAGTGCAGCTCATCCAGGATGGCACATCAATGCGAGCTGTGGCACGAAGGTTTGCTGTGTCTGTCAGCGTAGTGAACAGAGCCTGGAGGCGCTACCAGGAGACAGGCCAGTACACCAGGAGACCTGGAGGAGGCCGTAGGAGGGCAACAACCTAGCAGCAGGACCGCTACCTAACCACCTTTATGCAAAGAGGCACAGGAGGAGCACTGCCAGATCCCTGCAAAATGACCTCCAGCAGGCCACAAATGTGCATGTGTCTCCACAAATGGTTAGAAACCGACTCCATGAGGATGGTATGAGGGCCCGACGTCCACGAATGGGGGCTGTGCTCACAGACCAACACCGTGCAGGACGCTTGGCATTTGCAAGAGAACACCGGGATTGGCAAATTCGCCACTGGTGCCTTGTGCTCTTCACAGGTGAAAGCAGGTTCACACTGAGCACATGTGACATATGTGACAGAGTCTGGAGACACCGTGGAGAGCGATCTGCTGCCTGCAACATCCTTCAGCATGACCGGTTTGGCAGTGGGTCAGTAATGGTGTGGGGTGGCATTTCTTTGGAGGGCCACACAGCCCTCCATGTGCTCGCCAGAGGTAGCCTGACTGCCATTAGGTACCGAGATGAGATCCTCAGACCCCTTGTGAGACCATATGCTGGTGCGGTTGGCCCTGGGTTCCTCCTAATGCAGGACAATGCTAGACCTCATGTGGCTGGAGTGTGTCAGCAGTTCCTGCAAGATGAAGACATTGAAGCTATGGACTGGCCCGCCCGTTCCCCAGACCTGAATCCGATTGAGCACATCTGGGACATCATGTCTCGCTCCATCCACCAACGTCACGTTGCACCACAGACTGTCCAGGAGTTGGCGGATGCTTTAGTCCAGGTCTGAGAGGAGATCCCTTGGCGGGATGCCCAGTCCTTGGCGTGCTGTGGTGGCCGGGCTATGGTTGGCAGTCAGGTGGGTGGGGCGGTGGAGCATGTCTTGTGTCTGAACTGGGGCGGCTGGTGGGATGTGCTTGGCCTGGAGCGGTTGGCCTCCCCGGCCCGGTTACTCAGCTGGTGCAGGTTTCCCTCTGAACTGATGGGCTGGGGCTGCTGGCACTGGCCTAATGGTTGGGCGGGCTTGGCAGTGTGCTGCTCTGCTCTGCTGTTATGTCTTAGAGGAAGATCGAGGCGTCGGGCTAGAGGGTGGCATGGGGAGGCTGCAGCGTGTGGGGTGGGGGGTCGTGTCCTCTTCTTGGATGTGGGGTCACCGGCATTTGGACTGGCTGAGCGGCGGTGGTAAAACTGAGCTGGATAATGTTTCTACCTTGGCTATCGTTGCAGTGGCAGTGATGTGGTGTCTCTGTGTGGTTGCGGTTGCTGGCCCCGTGTGCTTACCGCTGGCCAGGGACCTCTTGCCGGGTGAGTTTGTTCCATCTTGGTGTGGGGTCAGGGGTTCTGTTGTGGGCTCAGAGCTCGATGGTGTCTGCCCTGTTGCGCCTGTGGGCGGGGGCTGGAGTAGTATTGCGCAGGGCGCTTGCCTTGCTGTCGTGGACTGGGGTCAAGGAAGAGGGTCGGGGTCCGGGCCAGGGTCGCTCAGGTTCAGGCACGAGCCTGGGCTAGCCAGGACCAGGTGTAGGCGCTGGGGCTGTTTGCCTGTCCCCACCCCCGGAGGGAAGGGGATCACCTCCTGGGTCTGGGGGCTGGTTGTCCCGATGGGGTATCGGCACCTGGACCTGGGAGTATAGAGTATGTACTGGGACTGTGAATGAGTGTACGACGTCCATTGTTGTTTGTCTTTACATTGGGTGCGTGGGTGTGAGTGTTTTAATGTGTCAGACGAGGGTGGGAATGTGTGATTGTGACAGTGTGTGCCTGTTTTTTGAGTCAGGTTGGGTCTTGGGTTGCTCCTTCTCCTGGACCAGTTTAGGCCCGGCATCAAATGCGGGGCCTATTTCCTCCCTGGCACACTACCTGCCAGTGGTTGGGGTGTCTGGCCGCTGGTGTACTTGTGGTTCTCGGTATCCGGGGCTGGGTGCTTTGGTGTGTGCTGGCTCACTCCTGGTGGCTGCTTGCCGGGGCCTGGAACCCTGGGCTCTGTCGCCCCTCTGCTTGAGGAGTGATATGTCCCGGGATCTTGGGTCTCTGGGTCCATGGCTGGAACTGCTCGGGTGTAGACGGCTGCAGACAGGGCCTGTGGGCTCTTTGCTACAGCTCCCTGGGGCTTCTACACTGAGGCTGCAGGCTAATTCCCATGGGACTCTCCCCTGCCCTTCTCTGGGGGGGTTGCGGTAGTCCCAGCGGTGGTTGTCCTGGGATTCCTGTGCACTGGAGGGCATTTGGATGTCTGTGGCTCGGATCTCCTCCGTATCTGTCCCGGGTCCAGGGGGGCAGGTCTGTGGCTCCTCACACTCACTATTGCATATTTTTATAGATAAACCTTGTATACACAAGCACGCTCACACACTTTCCTATTTGCCCCACCTTTCTCTCTTTAGTGCTTTTTTTTTTCTTTCATTTCTATCTCCGTGTCCGTAACAATTGAAATAATCCAAAAGCAGTTTCTAATACTCGTACTCGTCGTCTTCCGCTTATCCGGGACCGGGTCGCGGGGGCAGCAGACTCAGCAGAGACACCCAGACATCCCTCTCCCTTTCTAGTCGATATCTCTCAACCTCCCGCACAAGCTCAGGCTCTTTCCCCCACAGCGAGGTGACATTCCACGTCCCTAGAGCCAGCCTAAGCATCCGGGTCGGGATTGGTCTGTCGCCCAATCCTCTTTGCACCGGTCCCTCACGGCTCCCCCTGCAGGTGGTGGGCCCACTGGGGGATGGCCTCGCGACTCTTGTTCGGGCTTGGCCCGGCCGGGTCCCGCGAGGAGCAACCTAGCCACCAGGCGCTCTCCGACAAGTCCCAACCCCAGGCCTGGCTCCAGGGTGGGACCCCGGCTCCGCCGCACCGGGCGACGTCACATGCCTCGATTTAATCGTCGTCATGAGGGGTTCTTGAACCGCTCTTTGTCTGACCCGTCACCTAGAGCCTGTTTGCTATGGGAGACCCTACCAGGGGCATTCCGCTTATCCAGGACCGGGTCGCGGGGGCAGCAGACTCAGCAGAGACACCCAGACGTCCCTCTCCCCAGACACCTCCTCCAGCTCCTCCGGGGGGAGCCCAAGGCGTTCCCAGGCCAACCGAGAGACATAGTCCCTCCAGCGTGTCCTGGGCCGTCCCCTGGGCCTCCTCCCGGTGGGACATGCCTGGAACACCTCACGAGGAAGGCATCCAAGAGCCATCCGGTATAGATGCCCAAGCCACCTCAACTGGCTCCTCTCAATGTGGAGGAGCAGTGGCTCTACTCCGAACCCCTCCTGGATGCCTGAGCTCCTCACCCTATCTCTAAGGGAGTGCCCGGCCACCCTACGGAGGAAGCTCATTTCAGCCGCTTGTATCCGGGATCTCATTCTTTCGGTCACGACCCAAAGTTCATGGCCATAGGTGAGGGTAGGAACATAGACCGACCGGTAAATCGAGAGCTTCGCTTTTCAGCTCAGCTCTCTCTTCACCACAACGGACCGGCACAGCGCCCTCATTACAGCGGCAGCCGCACCAATCCGTCTGTCGATCTCCCGCTCCATTCTTCCCTCACTCGTGAACAAGACCCAGAGATACTTAGACTCCTCCTCTTGAACAGGAACTCCCCTCCAACCTGAAGAGGACAAGCCACCCTTTTCCGGTCGAGAACCATGGCCTCGGATTGGAGGAGCTGATCCACATCCCAGCCGCTTCACACTCGGCTGAAAACCGCCCCAGCGCATGATGCAGGTCTTGGCTAGAGGGGGCCAGCAGGACTACGTCATCTGCAAAAAGAAGAGACGAAATCCTCTGGTCCCCAAACCAGACCCCCTCCGGCCCTTGGCTGCGTCTAGAAATCCTGTCCATAAAAGTTATGAACAGGACCGGTGACAAAGGGCAGCCCTGCCGGAGTACAACATGCACCGGGAACAGGTCCGACTTAGTGCCGGCAATTCAAACCAAACTCCTGCTCCGCTTGTACAGAGATCGGATGGCCCCTAATATAGGGCCCCCGACTCAATACTCCTGGAGCACCCCCCACAGGGCATCATGAGGGAAACAGTCGAATGCTTTCTCCAGGTCCACAAAACACATGTAGACCGGTTGGGCAAACTCCCATAAACCCTCGAGTACCCTGTAGAGGGTACAGAGCTGGTCCAGTGTTCCACGGCCGGTACCAAAACCACACTGCTCCTCCTGAAGCCGAGGTTCGACTAACGGCCGGAGTCTCTTTCCAATACCCTGGCGTAGGCCTTACCAGGGAGGCTGAGGAGTGTGATCCCCTGTAGTTGGAACACACCCTCCGGTCACCCTTCTTATGAAGGGGACCACCACCCCAGTCTAGACCTCATTCCAGAGGTACTGTCCCCGACCTCCACGCAATGTTGAAGAGGCGTGTCAACCATGACAGCCCCACAACATCCAGAGACTTGAGGTACTCAGGGCGGATATCATCCACCCCTGAAGCCCTGCCACCGCAGAGCTTTTTAACCACCTCGGTGACTTCAGCCTGGGTGATGAAAGAGTCCAACCCCGAGTCCCCAGCCTCTGTTTCCACCAGGGAATGCGTAATGCCAGGATTGAAGAGATCCTCAAAGTACTCCTTCCACCACCCAATAATGTCCCCAGTTGAGGTCAGCAGCCTCCCACCCCCACTGTAAACAGTGTTGGCGAAGCACTGCTTCCCCCTCCTGAGGCAGCGGACGGTTTGCCAGAATCGCTTCGAGGCCAACCGTTAGTCCTTCTCCATGGCCTCACCGAACTTCTCCCAGGCCCGAGTTTTTGCCTCTGCCACCGCCCGGGCTGCGGCATGCTTGGCCTCATGGTACCCGTCAACCGCCTCAGGAGTCCCACAAGCCAACCACAGCCGATAGGACTCCTTCTTCAGCTTGACAGCCTCCCTTACTGCTGGTGTCCACCACCGGGTTCGGGGATTGCCGCCGCGACAGGCACCGCAGACCTTACGGCCGCAACTACGGGCAGCAGCATTGACAATAGATGCTGAGAACATGGTCCACTCGGACTCTATGTCTCCAACATCCCCCGGAATCTAGTCAAAGCTCTCCTGGAGGTGGGAGTTGAATACATCCCTGGCCAAGGGCTCCGCCAGACGTTCCCAGCAGACCCTCACTGTGTGCTTGGGCCTACCAAGTCTGTCCGGCTTTCTCCTCCTCCAGCGGATCCAACTCACCACCAGGTGGTGATCAGTGGACAGCTCAGCCCCTCTCTTCACCCGAGTGTCCAAAACATGCGGCCGAAGGTCTGATGATACAACAACAAAGTCGATCATTGACCTCCTGCCTAGGGTGACCTGGTGCCAAGTGCACTGATGGACACCCTTATGTTTGAACATGGTGTTCATTATGGACAGTCCGTGACTAGCACAGAAGTCCAGTAACAAAACACCATTTGGATTCAGATCGGGGAGGCCGTTCCTTACGATCACACCTCTCCAGGTGTCACTGTTGTTTCCCACGTGGGCGTTGAAGTCCCCCAGCAGAATAATGGAGTCCCCGGGAGGGGCACCATCTAGCACCCCTGACAGGGACGCCAAGAAGGCTGGGTACTCCGCACTACTGCTCGGCCTATAGGCCGAAACGACAGTCAGAGACCTGTCCCCAACCCGAGACCCGAGACCTGTCCCCAACATGAGACGGCTGAGCTGGTGGGCAACAAGCAAACCCACCCCAGCCCGCCGCCTCTCCCCGTGGGCCACTCCAGAGTAGAAGAGAGTCTAGCCCCTTTCAAGGAGATGGGTTCCAGAGCCCACGCTGTGCGTGGAGGCGGCCGGGTCCCGCGAGGAGCAACCCAGCCACCAGGCGCTCTCCGACGAGTCCCAACCCCAGGCCTGGCTCCAGGGTGGGACCCCGGCTCCGCCGCACCGGGCAACGTCACATGCCTCGATTTAATCGTCGTCATGAGGGGTTCTTGAACCGCTCTTTGTCTGACCCGTCACCTAGAGCCTGTTTGCTATGGGAGACCCTACCAGGGGCATTTAAGCCCAGACAACATAGCCTCCAGGATCATTCAAGCACTCAAACCCCTCCACCACGTTAAGGTGGCGGTTCAAGGAGGGGAGCAGTTTCTAATAAAAAAAAGAAACTTTTCCACATCTATAAAAAGAAAATTTATAAGCAGTTTCTAATAAAGTTTCTTTTTATAAATATCAAGCAGAGCTTTAAAGCATTAGCTGTAATGCTCCACTTGTAAAAGTAAATCTGTTGGGCTTTTTCTTGGCTCTCAGACAATTCTGAGCACTACTCGGTTGGACAGGACACGGTTAAAAAAAAGAAAGAAAAAAAAAACTGGCCCTATAATATAATGTCCAGTTCAATGGACTCTAACGTCCCTTCATGCCCAAACCAGGGGTATTTCTTTGGAGGCTGAGATGCTAGAACTCATGGAGAATAGTGGGGACAGTGTGTAATAGTAAAGAAAGAAGTTTTGAAAATGAAGGTTATTGCAGTTTTCAGCAATAATATCGCAATGAAATATTATCCTGAAATCGTGCAGCCCTGATTATTACTGTACTCTGAACTAGGAAAAACTTTTGTATTCCAAGTAGAATTACATTCACAAGCAGATGATTCTTTGCCAAGGCGTTCTGTCAGAACATACATTCAATTCAGTTTATATCCTGTCTGTGTTTAAGGCCTACTGTCTTTAATGGAAATCAACATGAATGGTAGTTGAAGAAATTAATAAGAGCTTCCACATGCAGGACAGCTGCAGTGCAGTCGTTCATTAACATTGCCCACAGTCAGATGAACTCATAGCGTACCAGTTCTACACGTCCAAACCCGCCAACCCCCAGAGTAGCAATGACTTCAAGGTGATCAAAGGGCCTGGATGAAGAGAATACTGACACCATTTCCTTCAGCTGGATGAAATCAGGGGACAGCGGCTGACTCTGGTGCCGGGACACAGACTTCCTGGATGGATAACACAGAAAAAGCAGGGCTGCTTTAAATCCTACTGGTAAAAAGCAAAGAATAGAAAATTTATTAGAAATTGTACCACCTGTTTTCACCCATACTTTATCACTTCTCTCATTTTTACAATTTTTCTGTGTTGGTGCTCTGAGCATTAGACTCTGGACCTACTTGGCATGTCTCTTCTTGTCGTCACGATCAAGTGTCGCCACGTAGCCTTCAAGGTGTTTCTGCAGCTCATTGAAGTTACCCACTGTGTGATCAAATGTCCTATCAAAACAAAACCTGCACGTTAAGAGTGACACCACTAGAATGGTAGTGAATATCTTGGTTTTACATTCACATCCCACCATGGCAGTGATGTTTCATTTTCAGCTGGTATTTATGCATTTTTCTTCAGAATCTAAATCTAGGAAGCAAACTTTAGCAAAATAAAATGCTTTGTGTTCATTTTACAACCTGAAAACAGCTTTTAGGATGTAAAACTACTCACTCTCTGTCGATTACAAGGCACTCCACCCCATTCTCATCAGCGATGATATTGGCTGACCTGACGTCGTCGCTGAAAAACATGTTGAGCATAAAAATAAATATGCACACAAATAGACATGCACATTTCTCCACCAGCAAGTCCTTTTATATAAATGTAAGAACTTTCAGGATTTTTTTTAATTAACCATTATTCAAAAATATGCAGCACAAGAAGTTGCATGCCCTTAAAAACAGATTTTCGTTGGTAATACTATTTTTATAGACTATAAATAAGATTTCAAATTCTATCCTTTGACAAACAAGAAGCAACTGAGGTGATTTAAGGGCTGGTGTAATGTGATCCATTTTCCTGGTGTTAGTCAGAACTCTGGCAGCAGCATGTTGAATGAGCTGCAGCTGCCTGATTGATTTTTTACACAGACCTGTACACATCATTATATTAATCCAGCCTACTAAAAAATAAAAACACACACACTGTGCTTTTTCTGTGTCCTGTTTTGATAAAAAAAACTAGACTTTATTTTCTGGATTAAGCTGGAGGAACATATTTTGGTCTATTAATCAAAATGGCTTAAAGGAGCACAGTAGCAACAGCTAAAATAAGGTTTAAAGAAAATTATGCAAACAAGCAAACCAAAGGAGTCTTGGCCAAAATAAACAAAAAGGATGAAGAAGCATTGGACCAGCTAGGCAGCTTACCTTCACATCCATGCTTTTTCCTGGTTTATATGAATGCTGACATCCAAAAGCCGAAAAAACAGAATAACGCATAACTCCCAACTCAACCAAAAATAGAAGACAACAAAAGATGGATTTAAAGAGGAGGCAATAGGGCTTAGGTCATTCTTTCAGGGTTTTATTTCCTAAACAGGCAATAGACTCTGAAAGGACGCATATGATTAAGGAAAGCTCATTCAAAAAACAGACACTTGGGGCATGTAACAATTATCCACTTATTAAGGACATTTTGGAGACTGAAGAGACTTCAGTGGAAAATGGTCAAGTGCTAACACAGAAATATAAAGCTTTATGCCATCTGCTTAGATACCACAAAACACAGGTCTCAAACTGTTCTGCAACTGTTAGGTGTTACTCTGCCTCAACACACCTGAATTACATAATTAGGTCATTAACAGAACTCTGCATAACCTAGGTCCATGAGAACGTAATTCAGTCACCTGATTTAGGTGTATTGGACTTGGGACACATCCAAAAGTTGGAGATCAGCCCTGCGGTAGAAGACGTTGTTGTACTAGTGATATGTAATAATCTAAGCTAGTTGGGTTATATAGATGCTAAATAAAAGCAGCCCAAGAACTGAGCCTTGAGGTACCCCACATGTGATCTTTTCTTCTTTTTTATTTGTCAACACCAAATGACTAAAAGCTGTCCCAGTCTGTCAGATAAGATCTGACCTCAGTTAGCACATTACCAGGCAATGTTTCCCATTTTTTTAATTTGTCAATCAGGATGCTATGATCAACTATATCAAACATCACACTGAGCTCCAGCAAAAGACACAGAGAATTTTTGATGCATGCTGTTTAAATTTGTGTCAATCAAAACCTTCAGTAATGTAGTCTCAATGCTGTGGTGTAGTCGAAAACCTGACAATCAAAAAGGAGTAAATTTGTTGATAAACGTCCTTTTCGCTGCCTTTCACTATAATAGTACACTCACATAAATGAATGGATACAAGCAGAAGCATATATGACATGAAAAAATATGCACAGAAATCAATCAAATGGAACAATATACACAAATCTGTACAAATTCAACTTCTCAAGATAATCATTGTTCTTGTCGTATTTTAAGCTTCTCTATCCACAGTGGCATTAATCATGGCTTGGGGATTGCCAGTCAACCTCGGACTTTGCAACTCTAACTCATGCTCTATTTTTATTCATCCTATTTGTATTCGTTGAAAAGAAAAGTCCAACAGACAAGATAAGAATGTTTTCGAATCTACGTCTGAATCTGATGAAAGTCCTTCATCTACCACAGCATTTACTAAAGCCAGCTGACCTGAGTATTTACCTTATGAGTGCTTTTTCTCCAAAGTAGTCCCCCTTCTGCAGTGTGTTGATGATCTGTGGCAGCTTGTGGGCCTCAGTGTTTTGGGTCACGTTCACCTGCAGGAAGCAGATTTAAGTCTCCAGTTAAGCTTTTACAGGTGCTTTATATTTTCTCTGAATATTTTTACATGCATTGTAAAAACAGAAAAAATTGTGTTAAACCTTGAAAACTGACATATTCAATAACAGTAATTTGACCATGACGGCCTATGCACGATTAAGCGGCGCTGATGCATTCCGTATTTTCTTGACATGCTATCCAAATACACACATGAATCTTAAGAGAGTTTCACTCAGTAGAGGGTTTTCTTCTTTGCTTGTTGCTTTTCTGATTGCAGTCTGAAAGCAGTCTTCAGTAAAAACACTTTAGTAGCCTGGATGTTGTGAAACTTCTCTATAATTTGGTAGACTTTAAAAAAAAAAAAAAAAAAAGAGTGGCCCACCCTGGTTGAGGTCAAACAACCCACTTGCGGCATCGTTACCATTTAGGATATGCCACAATGACATCACGGCCTTAATGGCCCGAGTGTGTTTTAGCTAAGTGTCCCATTTGACCTAAGTGACCCCCCACTTCCCTTGTTTTTCCTGGTGGCGGGCACTCCTGGAGTTTATTCCCTCCCTGTTCAGAGGGTACCAAGGGGGTGGGGGAGCCATTTCCTGTATTAGCCAGACGTCTCACGCTGGTTTGGTTAGATTAGATTTTAGGGGCTGCTGTCTCACATGGACTTATTATGGCATTTTAAAACAAATCCCCTGTGTACAGCTCCAGCAGACCACATTGGTATCAGGTTGCTGATTGATCAGACAGAGAAGGGGAGCGGGTCACAGAGCCACCCCACTCTGAACCGCCCCACTCTTGAAAAGACAAAACTAAGAGAGTTTCTGAGAAGAAAATTTTGATTTAATTCTCTTTAATCAACTTGCAACCATTACTTCAGTTGGTTACTATATATTTGAAATATAAAATCCCAGTGACGCTACAGCAATTAAAATGACGAATTTGATGTAAAACACTGCCTTCTAAATATTCTTCTACTGTGCATTTATTAAGTCGGACTTGCTACAGGTGTCTGTGTCTGCAAAAAAATCAAAAGGGATAATTTAAATTAAGTATTTGACTGGAAAAAGCCATTGCTGCTGTACTTCTACCATTTAGCACTGAGGCCAAAAAGTACTATGAGCTTTTACAGGCAAAAAGGCGTTTTCGGGGTTTGAGGGCAAGATTGTGTTTTCCGTCCAGTTTTAGTTTTATTTTAATACATTCTGAAAGCTTTCCAGACGTTAGTGCAGATGCACTGATTCACTGATCTTTTATTACAGACAAGAGTAATAGAGGAAAACGAATTTACAATTTAAAATATTCCTTTACTTATAGATTGTCTTATTTAAATTTAAGTTAGCCAAATTCTCTGTGTTGATCAGCAGGTCAAATATTAAATGTATTTGCGTTTTGTAAACGCTTCAAAAATGAAAACTCACACTTTTTCAGTCTGCAAACTCAACAAATAGCAAGTTCTTTGAAGGACTTTCTGTGTTTCTTAAAAACCAGATGAAGGTTTAGGACATATGCCTTGGTCCTTTAATGACAATAATCTTGTAATATATTCATTTTCTGTTGAATTTATAACTACACTATATCACTATAAAGGAACCTTAAGTAAATTTATGTTATATGATCAGTTTTGCTACATGTGTTTCTTTATTAAAACAAAGTCAACACAAATTAATTTGTGTGTATTATAGTATAGAATGAAATTTTTATTTATTCTAAACCTCATCCTGCTGGTCAGACCTCTTATCTGTAGCAGCCAGTAAAAGGCTGATCGCTGTCTCTCTGCTAATCAAAAGTGTTGGTTAAAATATCACAAAGTTAAACCTTAATTGCTCTAAGTGTTAGTTGTTGGAGAACACTTTACCTTTCCTTGTGCAATGATGTAGAAGGTGCTCCCCTCCTCTCCCTGCCGGATGACGTATTCTCCCTTGTCATAGTATTCCTGAGGGGAAAAGGGGTTGAGAGGACGAGGGAGGCCAGTGGTCAGAACCGAATTGATTTAACTATTGATTCTATCATGAGGATTCCTGGTAGCCATTCCCATTTGGGATGGGAGCCTGTGCTCAGCCATCAGTGATGCAGTAGGGGTCTGAGCACATCAGGCTGCTAAACTGAAGGCAAATAGTAATTACAGTAAGTGATAATGTCATCCCACATGGGTATTATTTGGTAGTGGTCATATTTTGTGTTTGACAGCAAAAGACACAAACATTCCAGTATCAGTTTAAACAAACTGACTATGAATTCCTTAATAGTCGTAAAACATGGCCAGACAGAACTTTAGATTTGCTGCTCCAAAAAGAACAAATAATTCAAGTGATAAAATGAATATAATAAAAAGATGGCCCAGCAGAGACTGTACTTCCTGCGGCAACTCAGGAAGTACAACCTTATATTTGCCAATTTTCCTTCTTCTAACACATCAACTATCAGAAAAAAGGCCGACCCTTCTCCTGCCTGTATGCAGAGGCGTCAGTGTCCTGGATCAGACCAACAACAGCCGCTTAATCTGCAAACTTTAGGACTTTCACAGATGGGTACGCTGAGATGCAGTCAAGAGTGGGGAGAGAACACACCCCTGGGGGGCGCCAGTGCTGATGGTTCTTGTTTATGAGATGCTCCCCCAGTAGCTTTTTTTTATTGTAAAGTGCCTTGAGACGATGTGTTGTAAAGGGCTGCTGTACAACTAAACTGAAATCAATTGAATAGTCATTTAACCCCATGATGGTGCATTTCTTGGGCCCTGGGATAATGGTGGAAAATTTGAAGCACGAGGAAGCCTCACACAGCTCCATAAACTTGTTAGAGAGATGAGTTAGGACATCGGAGGTCTGCTGAGAACATCTTGGTGCCATATACCACAAAACACCTTCAGGGGTCTAGAGTAATCAATGTCTCAATGGAACTGCTTTGGCAGAAGGGTGACTAATACACTACTAGGGAGGTTGTAAAATGTGTCCTGATGGGTACATTGATCACTACAGGTTCCAAAATGGGTGTCAAGCCCCCCCCAAGCTTCAACTATGCAGTTCTCGAAGATGTTTATAGTTTGAATCTGCTGGAAATCATGTTTTATTTGCTTTAAATATTCAACTAAATACCACACATAACATTACTGTTATCTGTTATGTACTGAAAGAGTACTTGCTTTTTTTTAAAATAAAATCATCAGCTCTTACAGGTATGTCCATGTGTTCATGCATCTCTCTGTTTTGTGTAGAGCAGCTGCAGCCTTACCTTACCTGTATATGGAAACCATCTATCCCAGATTAATTTCACTGCAAACACACCAAAGTCAGGAAGATACACTGAGTATCAGAGAGTTGGTGAAAACATTTAGCACACTGGTAAAGTTGTAGTAATAAGTAATCTCATGTTAAAAAGTGCCATTTTACGTCCTGACCAAAGCTCAGACACAGTTGCCTTTTGTAACACACTGCAGCTGGAACAAAGGCAAAGTCATGCTCGAGTTTTAATGTGTAGTTCAGTTTTAGGTCACTCATAAAACTGAGTGACACTGAGACATTAAGATGTGTTACTTTTTAGTTGTGTCAATCACAGCTTTTCTTCAGTGAGCTAAATACAAAAGTCAACATATCTTCTTCCAGTGTAAAACTTTTAGGAGGATAGATGAAAATGTGCAAAATGTAGAAAGAAGGATGAAATATAATCTGAGATCAATGCCAACTTTGAGCAGGTGAGACCATGATCCACTGCTGTAATCCTTTTGACTTTATGGGACATTGTTGAAACAAAATCAGAGCAACCCTGTTTAAACATTTCCCGGTGTTTACTGTCAAAGCTCTTGACACAAGTGACATTTTCTTTGGGCATCCACAATTGTTTACCTCCCGTTTACGCTTCAGGAGAGCCTAGTTTAACGCCGGACTGTGACAGCGGAGACAATATGCCAAGGTTTTGTTTATGGAGCCTGTCCAGATGATACACAAGCTGTTCAGTGGATGGACAGCATCTGAGCTGTGTCTTGAGTTTGTTATAACAGACTGCAAAGTCAGAATTTTAATAAGCTAACTGTTTCCAGAAAGAAAAGAAAGACATTGTCAATAAGAGACTTAAAAGCGTGTCTTTTCCTAATATAGTCCTAGTGACCCCAGTAATCATGTCCACCCTGTAATCCGAACCACTAGATTCCACTGCTTATGTCAGTGGTGTACATCAGCATTCATGTTTTGCTTTCTGTGTCTATATTAGGTTTGCCTGAAGTTCAGTTATGCTAAGTGAGTTTCCATCGATTAGCTGCAGCCTATATTTCAACACCATGTCTCCATGGTCTTCTAGTGGCACTCGAATAGGAGCAAACCAGACTACACCAGTCCTCAGCAGCCCCCAAGTGGACTGGTTTATCTATGCAGTCTGAGTAGACTGTAAGTGTGAGTGCTTTTGCTTCAAACTGAATATCACCTACTTGTAAGACAGGAATGCAATCCTCAGCACTTTTGCAACATCCAATGATTATTTCTAGACAAGTGCACTGTAATATTGGTAAAGTTATAAAATGCAGTGCTGTACACTGTAACTTTCTTTGACAAGACAGTTTAGTACAGACTGCCTGAATAACAATAAATAGAACCGAGGATTTATAAAAGACAGATCAGCCATGGTGTGAGTTTCTACCTGAACAAGAGGAGGTAAAGTACTTCATTGTTGGTGTGTTGCATGGATGCTAGGTAAGGTAAGTTTATTTATATAGCGCTTTTCAGTAACAAGACATTCAAAGCGCTGTACATGAGGAAGAACAATTACAATACAATCACAAAGAAAATAAACACAGATACAGACACAGAAAAAACAAATCAAATGACACTAATAATCCTTCCAGGTTTACTGGTAGAAACTGGTTCCAAGCCACTCTTAATAATAAAGCATCTTATGCTAAAAGAAGATGATAATATTGATAGTCTCATCATTCCACTGAATTCTAGGGAAGCTGAGTCACTGGTACAAAACAGCTTTAATCCACATTTTCAGGTGCTAATAATATATTGCTTTTACTGGTACTGAAGTTGAATGTTAGGATAAAATTTTCCCTTTTGGTCAGTACAATCAGTTCAACATTTATGCATTGTCAAGACCAATTAGACTGCTGCAGGTCTGGGCAGGTCCTGCCCTTTCCAAGGCGTATATAATTCTCCTTTCCATCTTTTTGCACGTCACCACACTAACCCTACTAGCAGGCACTTTGTATGCGACTTAACTGTCCAATTTGAGGTGAGCTAGCTCCCTACCCAGGGTATCACTATAAGGTTTTGTCCTGCGCGCTGTCTGCTTAGCTTGCTAATGGCCTCTTCCACGTTTAGCATGGCTAACTTAGTGCCTCAGCTGTTTAGCCTGGGGGGCACATCTTGCATGTTGCGCATCAGCAGAGCAGATGATGAAAAAATGTTTGTACTTTGCAGAATCATTCATCTCTTTGAGGTATACTTCTTGTTAAAAAGCAGATAACAACTAGCTTGGTAAGGAGGCGGAGCATGGCACATGTCACAGAGAATAAAGACAATGAATTAAAGGTGGTGAAAGCCGCATTAAATATTTAAGAAGTTATAGAGCAAGCAGACTCTTTGAAAGCTAATTTTGTTTTATTGTTCATATTAAAGAAAATACATTTTGCTACTTGTTCAGTTACTAAAGGGGTATGATGCCCATCTGCAGCCTGCCAGGGTTATTTTAATGTTGCACTAAGCATCATTGCTTTATTCAACTGTAAATCAGACTTTATAAACAGCACTAGGTTTGTTAGTTAACACCTGTTCGTAAAAGGTGGTTTCATTACTTAATTTTGGTTTACGCGGTATCCTAGTATTATTGTGCTTTGTCTTGTTGCATCAGAAACGTCGAATCACATTTAATCAAATTGCATATAGTTTACCTTAAATTACTGGATCAAACTGCATCATGAAAGTTGGGTCAGCTGGTTTGTGTCATGTATATATTTTTTGTCTATGTATCTAAAATTAATTAGATCGTTGGCAGCGTATCTAGATTTGGATCATACTGGCCAAAGACCAGAGATACACAACCTTCGAATTTTTGCAGTGTGTTGGACAGATTGGACCTTCGGCTGCACTACTTTGGACACTGCTTCTGTGAAGAATAACTGAACATACTGAAGATCTCTTAATTATCCAGTCCCTCGTCCAACCCTTAATTAATTTAACATGGTATGGATCATGACCAAGATGATTAGATCCTAGATACCAGAGTTTAAAATGATCTTTCCACAGAAGGAGGCTTGGATGTGTTTTAGAGATAGGATAAAGAGCTCAATCATCCAGAGGGAGTTGTGGCTCCCCTGCATTGAGTCTATGGAGGTGGTTTAGACATCTAAATAACATGCCTCCTAAGACCCTCAGTTTGAAGGTTTTTCCATATAGGAAGGAGACTCCAGGGCAGACCCAGAAGGAATCAAGTCTGGAAAAACAAATATATTTTTCTATATTTATTTAGATCTAGAAAATACCTGTGTAGGAACCCTGATGTTCTTTTGAAAATTTTAAGACTCATAGATTTAGGCCTCAGCTGACATGTTGTACATATAGTAGGTCATGTTTTTATTTCTAATCAGCTCATCATTCTTTTCAAACTGTATTTTAATTTCACTCAAATTTAGTTTTTAGGAAATCAAATTACCTTCCTGAGCTCAAATGAGATTCCCGAAATGGTGATCTGATGCCTTTTCATACACACAGATGCATGTAAAACACACCAGACTCATTCTCAAATGAGTCTGGTGTGTTTTTATTCAAAAAAAGCCTTTTCACAAAACTGTACTGATTCTGTGTGAACATCTGCTCCTTACTCAGGTTACAGCTGGCCCCCTGACAGACAGAATGCTTCCATACCAAATGTCTGGATTGAAGAATTTCACCCACACTTGAGAGTAGCAGAATGACCAACCAATGCAACAAATGTCCTTGAAGTTTGCACTGCAAAAAGATGCTGAGAAAAGCAGTTTTCTGACCCGACGCTGGCAGGTTCTGCTCCGTTTTCTCCTTTTTGCAGCTGAAATATGATGCTTCTGGAGGAAGATCAGGAGTCACCCTCCTGCTTGTTTCACAGCTACACACACAATTTCACAAACTTGTGTCATCTCACACCAAAAGCCTGTCACTGGCACATCTTTAAGAAATCACTCGTCCCCCAATTGAATAAACAGTTTTTGCAGTCTTAGTCAAATAAATACCGTAACAATATACAACACCCAGCGATGACAGGAATAATATCGGCCTTGTTCATGAACAAGGTAAATCGGGGAGTTTTTGTCGACTGGAGCTGGAATGAATATGCTGACATGTAGTAATGGTATATGACCAAATGGTAATGATATTTTGACAGCCGCTATCTGCAATGCTCCTGGGTCCCAGGAGCTGCCAGAGAGTTGTGCAATGCATGTAAAAGTCAAATTGTCCTTCAAACAGAAATGGAGATAGTTTGACAGAATAACTTACCACCTCCAGGCAGTCCACTATTTTGCTTAGCTTGTCATCGGGTAGATTAGCCAAGAGTGAAACACTGACCAAAAAGAAAGAACAGGAGAAACATTAAGCTTTACAGTCTAAATTAATACACCAACTAAACCTGTATAGCATGCACATGAGCAGGAATGTCAGCAATTTCAGGCTGGTAAGGATTTATTTAAACCATCCTTGATTTAGACTTGAATGGTCATAGAACATACAACTTGGCACATGTTTGACTATATTATGGATTTCTCTAACCTACAAAGGGTCAGAATTTTACATACTTAGCTGAGTCTTTTTATAAGGTAGTTAAAGGTTTTTAGAATGCCCCAACATGGCCAAGGCCCTATACCTTTAGGCCAGAGCTCATGACTGACTGCAGCTGGTAGTTTCTCTTTACCAGCATTAAAATTATTTATATGATAGACTCACTGGATTGACCGATATTCAAATACATTTTGTTAAATGTCTCTGAGCAAGTTGTACCACCGTCGTAGGCCTTTTGTAGCCATCAGCAAGCTTCTGGCATAATTCTGGCTGATTGTTTGTCCAGTCTTTGTGGGAACTGGGAAAGTTAATTTAAATTGATTGGTTTCCTGGCAGATGCACTGGTGGCCTTCCCAGTGTTTACACTACTTCTCAACCACTGACCAGTAGAGATGGGCACAGACCTGCACACAACCCTGTAAGGATTAAGCAGGTAAGCATGTAGGAAGGAGGGAGGAAGGCGAGAGTGAGGGGGGCACAAACTCATCACTGGTCAGTGTCCAACTTTTAGATGCTTCTCTGCTGAAAAAAAACACAATTAAATAACTAGGTCATTAGCAGGAACCTGTAGAACATGACTACATGCTCAGGAGGTAATTCTGCTATTTGATTTAGGTGTGTTGGACCACCTAATCTAAGACACCAGTCTTCCAGTAGTGGAGCTGGAGACCCCCGCTTTAAACCATAGTGCATAAATTCTAAATAGGGTTAAGGTTGGAGTGTTAAGAAGACCATACAAGAAGCTCAGTGTTAATTTGCCTGCTATAGCTATTCTAAACCAGTTGTCATGTTGTTGCGATCCGGGCCCTGTTGGAGCATTCAACCAAGAGGAAGTTTTACCTATTTTGCTACTGATTGGATGTGAAGTTAAATAATTTGGAGGATATGTTCCATTATTCTGGTTACTGAAATGTATTAGTACCAATGGAAGTGAACTGGCCCCACATCATTATTCTACCACCATCATGCTTGAGAATTAGTGTAGTGTTCTTTGTTAGTATCATTTTTGTTATTTTGGGCAAAAAGCTCGAGCTTTGACCATAAAATGTTTCTCTCGAAAGAATTTGACTTGTCAGTGAGGGCAACTGCACATTATAGTCAAGCTTAAAGGTTTCCTTTTACGTCAGTCCTCAGCAATGTAAAATTAGCTTCACTGTTGACTGGTGCTCCTGCAGGACTCTGTCCAGATAACGTGTTTTTAAGTAAAATTGTCTGAACTGAAGATCTTGAAATATGAAGTTATTTAGAAATGGCTTCAAAAGACCTTTGCTCCTTCTGTAAATCTACCATTCTCCTTCTAAGGTCTTTGGACTCTCCCATTATTCTGAATATTGGTCCATCCAAGAAGTGCTGTTGAACAAAGCCGTAGCTATCACGATTAGTAACAACAGGTTTATAATCCTTGGCCTTGTCAAGATATAGTACATTTAAAAAACCTTCTACATTACTTAATAAAATATTTAGATAAATGTATGTATTTATTTGAGCCTGTATGCATCATTTTGACACTGTGTGGATGAGAGAAAATCTACAACAAATTCAAAATGTTGCCCCAATTCAAATAATTTAACTGTTCAGAATGAACCATTAAAAGCCCAATTAAAGATGAAATGCATGGCCAGGATGATTGTATGGTACCTTCTGACCACAACTTGTTTTCCCAGAGCTTAATTTTTCAGACTATGTTAACTGTTTGGCTCAGCCTTGAGTCTGACCTCCGTAGGAAGTTGCGGTACTGCTCGTGTCGTGTCTCAGCTGTCCTCCTCATGATGTTTTGGAACGCTTCCCGATCCAAAGCCCACGTCATTACTTTGTTCACCGCTGCAAAAAGAAGCAGAATTTGCCTCAGGAGGGAGGAAGTGACTGTGAGAGTTTGACATGAGTCAGTAGCAGAGATAATGTTACACCACTTTTTCTGCTGCATCTCCTGTCCTGCTGAGTCAAAATGTCTTTCCAGTTAAGCCATAACATTGAGGTCACCTTCCTGAAGGTCCACCAGTCACCAGTGGTTGTTAAATATACAAACCCAAACAACCAGACCTTAACACAGTACATGGTATTTTACTTTATAAATGCTAGGTAAAACGCAATCAGGATGCAAAGCTGTGGGCATCATATAAAGCTTGTGTCAGCACAACAACGGAAAATGCAGCTCACTTCATCATTCCCAGTTTCCCAGTGCTTTAGGAAGTCCAAAAAGGAGCTCAAAGGAAATGAGATCACATTCAGGAATCCAAAGTATTTTAAACATTTATTTCAGGATATGATTTAAAACAAACCAGCAGGCCTGACTTCACATATCCCATTTGTGCACTGGTTTTGAGGAAAAATGAACAAATCTATGACAGGGAAAAGGAAGTAGCTGAAAATTTGCCTAATGTCTCCACAGGAGGGCAGTGTAACTGGAGGACGAGAGCTCGGTTATACCTATGGCAGCTTAACAGCTTTATGCCAAAAAGTAAACAAAGAAGCCAAATGCAGCCAGGATACTGCAAAGATTTCTTCGGAGAAACGTCAGGAGCAATTAAGAGGATGTTAATGTTGTTGTCAGGACAAATTAGAAGTGGTGTGAGACTCCTAGTGACCCAGAATGGAATGTATTGAGATTTGTAGTAATTCTGGCCACTATTTAAGATGACATAAGTATTTTGTAGTTCCTTTGCAAAAAAAATACATTTTCTGTGGTACTTTTATGTTTAAAGACTTCATTTTTTAATTTAACCGATCATTTGTACCGAGGCATGCTAATGTAAACAGACAGTTGATCCTCACAGAGCAGCGTTAATATTTACATGCATGTTCCAAACCACAACTGAACTAACATTACCAAATAGTACAATCAATGTCTGACTCACATTGTGTTAAAAGCCTATGGAAGTAAAATAGTCTCATTAGAATCAGACATTGTTTAGGCATTGAATTTATAACGCTGAATTTTTATCCTGTTCAGTTATGTATGTATGTATGTATGTATTTTTTTTTGTACTTAAAATTTGCCAGCAAAAGTTTCACCTGCAAGAATTCGCCTGAAAAAATTCATATGCAGAAATTCACCTGCAAAAATTCAACTGTAGAAATTCATCTGCAAAAATTCACCTGCAGAAATTCACCTGCAAAAACTCACCTGTAAATGTGTTGACCTTGTGGTGACTCATACCAAAGCAATCAGCACTAGATCAAGCCAAGCGACTGATAATGCATCTTAACAATGGATAAAACTGGATCAGGTGGCATTGGATGCCACCTACCAAAAAAATCCAAGAAGAAGAAGAGTCGAGCGGCTTTTAGCCAATCAAATTACGCTCATTTGATCATGTGACTCGCTTTTGCAGAGGGTCTTCATTAGATCCAGAAGGAAGCGATGAAGCTGAAGTTGGCTTCCAGTTGTAGCTTCCGATTCGGGAAGCAGTTAAAAGGCAATTTCCCCTCAGTTTTCATTACCTTGAGCATCTTTAATCTGCTCCAACTCAAAACCTACAGTACTTAGACACTTCAAACCTGGACTAGATTATTCTACACTAATAGCAGAAGCCTATAAACATAATTTGTGAAAGCATTATTTGATTCGTGAAAATTCAATAAAGGGCCATATCAGTGCTTTTTTTCCATTTGGCCCATCTTAGAACTGGTCCTGCTCCAAAACTTGATCCAAAACCTGCCCTTTAACTGTTTCCCTAATCAGAAGTTACAACTGGAAGCCAACTTCAGCTTCATCGCTTCCTTCTGGTTCAAAAGAAGAGCCTCTGCAGAAACAAACTGGTGAGTCACATGATCAAATGAGCATAATTTGATTGGCTAAAAGCTGCTTGACTTCTTCTTGGATTTTTTTGACAGGTGCCATCCAATGTTAAGATACATAATCAGCTGCTTGAATTGACCTAGTGCTGAATGCTTTGGCAGGAGTCAGCACAATGTCAACAGATTTGCAGGTGAATTTTGGCAGGCGAATTTCTGCAGGTAAATTTTTGCAGGCAAATTTCTGCATTTGAATTTTTTCAGACAAATTCTTGTAGGTGAAATTTTTACTGGCAAATTTTAAGTACAAAAAAAAACACATAATTGCACAGTATAAAATTCAGAGCTGTAAATTCAATGTCTAAAAAATGTCTGATTCTAATGAGACTATTAAACTTCCATTAAAGCCAAAGAGTAAGTGTATTTTTAAGAGAGATTTGAAAAC
Source organism: Crenichthys baileyi (assembly GCA_036173005.1). Classification (NCBI taxonomy): domain Eukaryota; kingdom Metazoa; phylum Chordata; class Actinopteri; order Cyprinodontiformes; family Goodeidae; genus Crenichthys; species Crenichthys baileyi. Next base: position 35,651 of record JAHHUM010001027.1, read on the forward strand.
ATCAGCTGATTGAGCTTGTCTTACGTACACAGCCAGCTCGTTCCAGAGGTTTAGGGCCACAACAGTGCTCTTGTTTCTTTGTACATGTTTCCAGATTTTGGACAGGTTGAACATGTGAAGAAGTGACCTGGCTAATTCCTGTAAAAAGATCTAACCATAAGGTTACAAAAGCATGGATAACTGAGTCCAAGTCACGCCTAGAAAGATTTATTCTTAGAGAGACATCTAAGATGAAAAAATCGTAATGAAAAAAAAAATCACAAACCCTCATTTTTCATATACAGTAAGAAGCGCTTTCACCATATGGCTAAAAACACGATAAGGAATGTGTTTTTAACATCTTTGTCTAAACTCTTAAAAATATCAGATATTATTAAATGAATCTTGTTAATTTGTGATTAAATAAATAGTTGGAAAAGAACCTTTATGGTTCACTGCAGAAGCCTGTTTTTTTTTACCAGGTGGCAGACTTTTGACAAGTAGTAGAATTTAACCTGAACTAGTTGCATATATGAAATGCCACAGGAAATATAAATAGAAACATAGTGACCTTTATAGAAACTGAACTCTTAATCAGGACAGAAATCATCCTTGAATAATATTGGCCATATTTACTAGGATTTATTTTTGAAAAATATGTATCTTAATATTATTCAGAAAGTATCATTGTAAATGTTTAAAGATGATATTTTAACGTTGAAGTTCTTGTACTATGTTTCCCTAATTTGTTAAAAGTCCATAATTGAGTGGTGCTTTTATTTTGAAAGCGCGTCCGAAAACGTGACTTCGTCTTACTACTTTGGCAAACTGAAGTATTCTCTCAGAGTCAACAGGATACAGTATACTATTCCGACTAGCAGCGCTATCTACCACCAGATCCACAATGCTCCTGACTTCTTTAGCAACATGACAGAAGTTAGGTTAGCCGTTTCTGATAGCTCCTTTTCAGAACCAGGCAGAGGCTCAGCCGCTACTTCCTAGAGGCTTGACCTCAGCCAATAGGAGAGAAGCTAAGGCTGGTCCAAAGACGCCCCCTCTGTCTCAGTCCCGCCCAGTTCGTATTTACGTTTCTTCCTCATGTTGAGGAGAAAAAGACAATACAGCGACCAAGTAATGTAAAAAATAAAGATGGAAATAAATGGACTCGGAAATCCGTTGGGTAAGAAAATACTACAGGAAATGGAAAATATATCATTGCTTAAGAAATAAAAGGCCAGTAAAACAATTTTAAAAATAATATATTTTTAAGAAAAAGAAAAACATGTTTCAAATATATTTGAATGGTAATACATATGAAAGAAATAAAAGGATTAGGAAAAAAATAGCAAGAAATCCACTTGTATTAAATAAAAAAAGGGAAAATACATGCCAACTCCACAAACCTGGCCTGTATGGACGAGAGGCAAGAAGAAAGCCAGAGGAAGTCCATTTACAGTTTGCCACTGGTCATGCAGGGGACACAGCAAAGATTTGGAAGAAGGTGCTCTGGTCACATGGGACCAAAGTATAACTTTTTGGCCTACATGCAAATTGCTGAGTGTTGTGGAAGATTAACACTGCACATCAACCTGAGATCACCACGTGAAACATGGTTTTCAGAAAAATTGTGTCGAATGAGACCAGGGCTGAGGTTTGCTTTCCAGTTAGACAGAGACCTCAAACATACAGCCAGAGCTACAATGGTTTACATCAAAGCATATTCACCTTTTGGAACGGCCCAGTCAAAGTCCAGATCCATATCCAATTCAGATCTGTGCCAAGATGTGAAAATCAGTGTTTAAATACATTCTCCTTCCAATCTGACTGAGCTTGAGCTATTTTGCAGAGAAGAATGGGTGAAGATTTCAGTCTCTATATGTGCAAAGATGGTAAGGACATTGCCGAAAAGACTTGCAACTGTAATCACAGTGAATGATGGTTCTACAAAGTATTGACTCTGGGGGTCTGAACACAATTGTCCCACACTTTTCTGATTTTGAAATGATAAGAAAATATAAAAACTATCTCACAAAATCTCAGTAAAATATGTTAATGTGTGTGGTTATAGTATAAAAAAGTTTATGAATACCTTTTGAAAGCAATATTGAAAGTGTTCATGGAGAGTTGAAAGCTGTCTTTTGGTGAAGCACAAATAAATATTCTCACCACTAGATTAGCTTTTAAAGTCTCACAAACATGGATTAAATAGATTTGGTCATAAAAAAATCCAACGTCTATGTATAGAATCGACTCTGGGTAAACTTTCCTTTAAGCTCGGTGTCTCAAACTGGACAGAAATGCTTGTACCACTAATAATGGTAAACAAACTGGGATACAGACAGTAGATTATGTGAACACATGGTCTGGGCTCACTGGGAGGACAGCATCAATAAAGAGAAGAAACGGGACGCTGAACTAGACGGGTGTGAAACCGTGTTTGATCACGTCTGTCACTTTGTCACAAGCTCTACCCCCAGAGGGCTCAGTCTATTTGACAGTGATAGCTTCAGCCTAAAAACATAAAGAAATCGATACAACTAAGAGAATGATCAGTGCTTACTGCAGGGGAAAAAAGGGAAAAATCGTTACCTCGGACTGATGCTGTTCGTGTGCAGTTGTACAGGATGGCTAACTCCCCAAACGCGGTCCACACCGTTATCGATGTGAGCAGTTTGTTTTGCTGAAACACTTCCAGCTTCCCATCTGGAAAAAAGAAAAAATGTCCTTTAATCCGATTTAATCTCAGACAAACATATAAAAGCAACAAACACATAACTGAATGAATGCAAGAGGAGATTTTAGATCAAATATAAAAAAGTACCTTGGAAAAAACAGATGTATGTTAGTACAGTCAGAATAAATATACCTTTGAGTTTAATTTGATTAAATGTATTATTTACTTTTCTTGGTGTATTTTGACAGTAAAATAAGAAGTCGTGTCCATCATTGTTTTCAGAGAGCTCTTCATGACTTGTTACAAAGAGTAAACTGGGACATAAGTATATGAGTTTTCTTTTAGTCTTAAAAAAACAAACAAATTATACAATATTTGCTGCCTTGTATCAAGAAAGTCCTGGGTTCGAATCCCGACCTGAGGTCTTTCTGCATTGAGTTTGCATGTTCTCCCCAGGTACTCTGGCTTCCTCCAACAGCCATTGGTAGTCTACTGTCTGTGATTTCATGTTGGGAGTGCTCACAGCCATCAGGCTGCCTATTGCACAGCCAGTGAAAATTCCGGTGTGGACATGATTTTGTCAATCTAAACAAACCTCTTTTTCCCCAAGAAATCTATGCATTTTAATCTTTTCCCACTCTGATCACAGTAAAAGAGAGACCGCATTGGCTGCTGCAGTTCCTTGTCTGTCTGTGTTACATCACCTCTTTTGCATTATGCTTATGTAGTTGTCTGTGCAGCTGAGCTGTGCAGAGAGCAGCTGAAACACTAGTCAATAAAATGTATGAGGTTCGGAGCAAAATGTTCAGGTTTTGTCTACTGGAATTCCAATTAAATAAGATCCACATTATTGACAAGTCAGATGACAACGGTAAGTAAACATGCTAACGTTTGCGTAGCACTTCAACAAACTGCATGACATGAAAACATCAGCAGCATTTTAGATATAAAACTTCAATTTTTGGATCAGGATTAATCAGTAGAGGGTCTTGTTGTTTATTTCGAGATTTGCTTTCATGATCTTGATCAAGATCTTCAAAGCTCTGCATAGAAATATTTTGCTAGTCATAATGTAAAGAAAATTTTGCCTTTTCTGTCTTATGTTATGAATGCAGGACCACACAAACATACAATCCATACAAATTAAGTCGTCAGGACATAACTCAAGGTAAGCGATAAATAACAACAACAAACTCCTCGCTGCATCCTCGTTGTGGTGAGTGTTGGTGGGGAGGAATGCCTGGGGGTAAAATCCTGTCTACAATAATTTCTCGCAGATGTTTCTTTCTGATTATTTTACATTAAAGACATTTTTGTTTAGTTGGGTTGTACAGCTACTTGGATGGTTTACAATGAGGATTTGAAAGCCTTCACTGTTGTGAAATCTCAAGATTCCTGAATCTTTTTACTGCCAGATAGAACGTTCTGAGGCAGAAAGTCCACATTTCATTATGAATACCAGAGTGTGAGAATAAATGTACCTGCCAGGACAAACAGATGGTTCCCAGGTTCTCCCTGCTTGATGACGTACTCTCCCTGCTGGTAGGTGCACTCATACATGCACTCCACCATGTCTTTGATCTGCTGCAGCTCGAGCCTCTTCAGGTACTGGTTCTTGTTCAGAGCGTCTGTCAGCAGCTTCTTTACACTGTCAAATACATCAGCAGCACAGAAAGAGTTAAACGATTTGATCTTACCTTCATTATTTAGAACCTGAAGGATGGGTAACATGGTAATGTTGCTGTAAAGTTTTGTCCTTATAGCAGAGACTAATGGAGTAACAACTAGCAGAGAGTTGATATTTCTCAAATTTAAGACCGAACCCATTACAAGCAAAAATAAAACTATCCCGGTATGATGAATTGGTGCTAAATGTGTAGACCAACACAGGTGAAGTATATTCATTTTACTGTTTCTATATTAGGCTCATGTTTGTAATATTACAGAAAGATTTCACATTGTAATATTTGGTGGCCATTATATTTGAAGTGTCAAGTATTCATACTTTCCTGTCAAATAATTTGTTCAGCTTTGTACTTTAATAGGGTCAGGTTGGTTGAGATAGCTTTAAATCATGAAAAAACTGCGTTTTGTATTAGGTTATCTTTGTCTCATACCGAAAATAAAGATTAATGATCTGAAACATTTAAGTGTGACAAAAAAAGCAAAAAACTGAATCTGCAAATATGTTTTCACAGCTCTGGAGTTGCTCTACAATATCATTGGGGAGAATAATCAGACTCATCCAGCTAATTTACACGTTTATCACCTTTTTCCCTCTTTCGTCCTCCACCACAGCCCACACTGATGCAACAATGAGCCACCAGAACTCCCACATCCTCATTACTCACCACTGTTTTATTTTTTTTTTTACCTGCATGATAAATACTTTTGTCTCCTGTGAAAAGATGACCATTTGCAGCCTCTGGGCTCTCTTCTGATAATAAATCAAGCAAAGTGGTAAAAACAAAATGATCATCGCCTGTCTAAGTTTGCTGACGTTCATTTGAACATCTGTTGCAGAAAGAACAAGACAACGACGACGACGACTGCATCATTCCCTGAGGGGCAGCTAAAAGGTTAAGAGACAGCTCACATAAAAAAAGTCACTTTCTGTAGTGGGTGGTCTGTTTATTCACCTTATTGAGTGTCATAAATTTTCACTGTCTGCCTTTTTGCAATAGGAGCAAACTGTTTTCCTTTGCCGTTACTGGCCAAGTAATGATTCTGCAACATGTCACTGTTATTCACAGAACAGGAGGATGTGTGAATGGGTGCTTCAGACTGTGGTAATAAAATCTACACAAGGATTATTAGCAACAAATGTTTAAACATGAGGATTGCATAAGGAGGGACACGCTGCATGCATTGTTCAATCATACAGCAATCACGCTGAAGAAAGATCAGAATTACAAAAAGGTAATTTGTCCTTTGTTTTGGATATATGCAAAGCAGGCTTGATGCAGCTGATAGCCCTCGGTGTTGCTGATGTTGTTTATGTAATAAATTATAGCACAATAGGATGGTCTTTAACCTTTCAGGTATTGTTGGTCATAAAAGCCTGCTGTGCAGTTCCACAGCACCAAAACACAAAAACAAAAACATTTTCACTATTTTTGTATAATGCGTTAAAAAGGTTTTCAGCATTTATGTTTGTTTTAAACAGAGCTGTAAAATAACAGGAGTGTCTGAAAACATGATCTGAGTAGCAAGTACAGGTGATAATAAAAAAAGGTTTGTTATTTACCAGGTTCTATATTTAATGAACTCTGTCTGTTGAAAAATAAGCCAAATGTGGAAATGCTAAAAAAAAATAAGTACACCCCATGATTCAACAGCTCCTACAACCGCCTTCAGCAGCAAAAACTCTTAGAAGAGATTTTGGGTCTGACTTTATCAGTCTCTCATATGTTTGCTGTAGTTCTTTGAAGTCTGAAGACATTTGTGTTTGCACCCCACAGCATCATAGTGAGGCTGAGGTCTGGACTTTGACTAGGCCATTAAAATCAGCCATTTATTAAAGTTTATTTGATATTTGGGATCATTGTCCTGTTAATGGCCCAGTTTGGTTCAATCTGCATCTCTTTCACGGATGGATTCATTTGACTGTAAAATACTTTGGTATAGAGTTCATGGTTGTCTCAGTAACTGCAAGGTTCCCAGTTCATGTGGCTGCAAAACAGACCCAAATCATCACCCCTCCACCACCGTGCCTGAGAGTCGGTATGAGGTGTTCCTGCTGATATGCTGCAGTCCTGATGCTATGCATTATAGCCAAACATCACCACATTAGTCTTAACTGTCCAAAGGACATCATTCCAGTTTCGTTGTTCATTTAGATGCAACTTTGCAAACCTAATTTGCGCTTATTAAAGAAAAGCCTGGGGATGTTCTTTTAGATTGTTCTTTCAAGTCCATTCAACTGGTAAAGTGTAGCTACTCCACAGACCATACAATATATTGTATGGTCTGTGATAAGGCTAATTTGTTTAAATTAGCCTTAAAGCAATTTACTTAAGAAACTCAGCAGTAGAAGAACAATTTATTTCATATTTGTAATTAATTATATTAATGTTGATAACTGACATGATCAAAAACAGATCATTACCTTGCAAGCTGTGGATCTAAAATCAGGTCAGAGTCAGACTGTGGAAGTGGACAAAATAATGAATTTTGCCAGCATGATTTATTAAAACTATTTACTTTCGTTATTAAATCATTTTTAATTTATGACTGTAATTAGTCAGCAGGCCGGCTACTATCACCCATCAGATGATTGTTTGCTTTCTGATGCTCAAATCTGTAGCTGATTACTGAAAATTATTTCTAAAGTCTTTAGGAGAATGTTTTGGTTTTTGTCCTTAGCAGATGTGTGAAGCATTTGGTGATTTTGTTCTTTTAATACATGATGCTATTCAAATTATTTTTACTTGTTACCTACTGATGATCTAATACAAACTCATCTCAAATCACCTGAGCTCCATTTTAAACAGAAACATAGGGTTACCAACAGCATCCTCATACCTTCTTCATGTTTAAAATTTATATTTCCTTGTGTCTCTATGAGCACACATTTATGAACTGTAACTAACAGAAGGAACTACGGTCAAACGTTTTGGAACTGCCAGTTTAAGAGTTTCTTCAGCAGCAGCTACTCGGTTCATCTGACGTGTTTTGCCCTGATAGAGATGAACATTAGTCCACTATGATCCTGTGAGGACTGAGCAGGTGAAGAAAATGGATGGATCGTATATTTTTCAAGTGGAGAGTGGGATGCTAAGAGCAGAAACACAAATTACTTAATGTTTTAAATGTTGAATGTGGACATGTTTTTTCTAACTAAAAATCAAACAACAATAGGTGCTTTATTGTTGTATTCTTCTAAGAACATCAGGTGAGTTTGATATCAATATCACCTCACGTTGTATCTAGGTAACTTTTACTCAAAGTACATTTTTAATGAGTTTTTACTTTTACCTTGACATTTTTTTATTCTTTTCATATCTGTTAATTACAATATTGTCAGTAGTGTTTCTGCCACCACAGTACCCTGCACATGAGGGGGCCACTAGAGAGCTCAGGCCTGGGGATTTGTGGGTAGAAGGCTTTAGGACCACCAGAGCCCGTCAATATGTTTTGATATACAGTGCCTTGCGATTGTACTCGGCCCCCTTGAACTGGTCAACCTCTTGCCACATTTCAGGCTTCAAACATAAAGATATAAAATTCTAATTTTTTGTGAAGACTCAACAACAAGTGGGACACAATCGTGAAGTGGAATGAAATTTATTGGATGTGTCAAACTTTTTTAACAAATAAAAAACTGAAAAGTGGGGCGTGCAATATTATTCGGCCCCTTTACTTTCAGTGCAGCAAACTCTCTCCAGAAGTTCAGTGAGGATCTCTGAATGATCCAATGTTGTCCCAAATGACTGATGATGATAAATAGAATCCACAAGGAGCACTGTGCAAGCAATCATATTGAAATGGCAGGAGTATCAGACCACTGCAGATCTACCAAGACCCGGCCGTCCCTCTAAACTTTCATCTTGAACAAGGAGAAGACTGATCAGAGATGCAGCCAAGAGGCCCATGATCACTCTGGTAGAACTGGAGAGATCTACAGCTGAGGTTTTGAGAGTCTGTCCATAGGACAACAATCAGTCGTACGCTGCACAAATCTGGCCTTTATGGAAGAGTGGCAAGAAGAAAGCCATTACTCAAAGATATTCATAAAAAGTCTTGTTTAAAGTTTGCCACAAGCCACCTGGGAGACACACCAAACATGTGGAAGAACGTGCTCTGGTCAGATGAAACCAAAATCGAACTGTTTGGCCACAATTCAAAACGATATGCTTGTCGTAAAAGCAACACAGCTCATCACCCTGAACACACCATCCCCACTGTCAAACATGGTGGTGGCAGCATCATGGTTTGGGCCTGCTTCCCTGTCAGCAGGGACAGGGGAAGATTGTCAAAATTGATGGGAAGATGGATGGGGCCAAATACAGGACCATTCTGGAAGACAACCTGTTGGAGTCTGCAAGAGACCTGAGACTGGGACGGAGATTTATCTTTCAACAAGACAATGATCCAAAACATAAAGCCAAATCTACAATGGAATGGTTCACAAATAAATGTATCCAGGTGTTGGAATGGCCAAGTCAAAGTCCAGACCTGAATCTAATCGAGAATCTGTGGAAAGAGCTGAAGACTGCTGTTCACGAACTTTCTCCATGCAAACTCACTGAGCTCCAGCTGTTTTCCAAGGAAGAATGGGCAAGAATTTCCGTCTCTCGATGTGCAAAACTGATAGAGACATAAACCAAGCGACTTGCAGCTGTAATTGCAGCAAAGGGTGGCGCTACAAAGTATTAACGCAAGGGGGCCGAATAATATTGCACACCCCACTTTTCAGTTTTTTATTTGTTAAAAAACACTTCCAATAAATTTCATTCCACTTCACGATTGTGTCCCACTTGTTGTTGATTCTTCACAAAACATTAGAATTTTATATCTTTATGTTTGAAGCCTGAAATGTGGCAAAAGGTTGACCAGTTCAAGGGGGCCGAGTACTTTCGCAAGGCAATAACACAAATATATTGGCAGCCACCAGTGTTGCAGTATTATGGGGGTAAAATATCTAAACTGAGACAAACGGAGTTGAATCCAGGCTGACCAAAGGTTAGTTTCCTGCTTGGCGGATTTTCCGGTATCAGTGTAAACCATGGATTTGCATGTTTTTATCTGGTTGGCGTTCCCCTTTCTCCATCAGCTGCTGTGCACAGTCAGACAGCTGGCTGAAGGAAGAACTTCTAAGAGAAAGACAGAGTCGGCTGCTTGGACAGATTTCTGGTTTCAAAAAACATAAGCAGTCATGGTTCAGAGTGCAGGCTCACTATGGCTGACTAATAAGGATAATTAACTGGCTGATATTCATTTGCAATATAGTTCCACAGTTCAAAATTAAGACATTATAAATACTTTAATGACATAAAGGAATTATTTATCTTCCTTTCAATCCACTGCAATTTTTATCCACTTTCTGCATCATTTCAAACATATTGAACCAGAATGTGTTTTACATCGTAGCCTCCTGCCTCCCATGAGCAACATTCAGAGATCAAGTTACTTCCTAAATCTGATAAACCTTTATTGGGGCAGGATATACAGTAACACAGCTGAGCAGAATGAATCGATAAAATTACAGTTCAGTTCTAAAGAAAGAGAGGATTCTGCTTTTTACATTTTAATTGAAAAACAGCATGCAGTGAGATTTGGCACAGCTACATGTCTGGCTTAGGTTGGATTAAAACTTAAGATCTAAAGAAGCAACTGGAAGCTGAACATTGCTGACCTGAATAATGTTAATAAACAGAATTCTGCACATACTCTTTGTTTCTTGCCCACTTCACACTTCCCCTCCCACTTCACTGCCCACTGAGGCAGCACTGACTGAGCCTCAGGGTTTCCGGCACCTTCATCAGGCTTTTCTCTGTCCTCGTTTGTTGCCTCTTCTAAAAACACAAACGTCTCACCTTGCATCCTTTGGTACCCGAGCCTTCTCAAAGGAGAACTTCGGCAGACTGCTCGAAGTGGGTTCTGCTGAGACTCCGGCTTTAGCTCCTTTCCTTCTGTTCAGGGTCTCCTTGATGCGGACACTCAGATTGGGGCTGCTCTTTCCGCTGGCTTTGACAGAAGGTGGTCGTGAGGCAAGTCCAGCTGGGGCTCCGCTCTTCAGCACATCCTGCAGCTTATTTAGCTGGATGCACTTGTTCTGCAGTTCCTCGCTGAGCTCAGACACAACCCGGGTCTGCTTGGCCAGCTGCTCTTGAAGACCTCTGATCTGTTGCTCTTTGGCACAAAGTTCCTCATCCTTTTTCCTTCCTTCTCGCTCCAGCTCCTCTACCCGGGCCCTCAGGGAGTCCAGTGACAAGTTTTTGAAGGCGCCACAGAGATCTTTGTGTGCTTGGCCATTGGAGGCAGAAACAGAGGTGTCGGTGGGTTTGTAACGCTTCGATTTCATCGAACCATTCCCCATCTTAACACCTGAAGAAAGTGAAAAATCTGCTGAAATGAGAAAAACAAAGATATATCTTGGTTTTTGGTTGGTGTTTTTAATGGTGGAAATATCATATTGCACAGAAAAGAACATACATTTTCAGCATGTATTAAAATTCAGCTCCCTTTGCCATGTAAAATAAAACCAGTGCGCTTCATGTCCTTCAGAAGTTACCTAATTAATAGATAAAGACAATAGTTGTAATGTGAAGGCCTCCCAGGTGTGTTAGTGAACATTAATGAACAAACAGAATCATGAAGACCATGAAACACACACAAAATGTGTGTTCCTTAATGAAAACTGAAAGAGTACGGCACACCTGTTGACCTACCAAAATATGACTGTCCATCTAAACTTCACAGACCAAGCCAGGAGAGCACTATTCAGAAAAGCAGCTAAAAGACCCTTTGGTACTCTAGAGGAGCTGCACACATCCACCGCTCAGATGGGATAAAAAAAAAAACCTTTTGGACAAACACTTCACCACACCCTCAACAAACTAATTCTTCCATGAAACATGGTGGTGGCAGAATCATGCTGTGGGGATGCTGTCCTTTAGCAGGGTCAGAGAAGCTGGTCAGAATAATTGAAAAGATGAAAACAGGGCAATACTTAAAGAAATCTGATAGACACTGCAAAAGACTTACAACTGGGTTGGAGGTTGACCGACCAGTAAGACAACAACCCTAAACACTGACAGAGCTACAATGGAATGATTTAGAACAAAGCATCTTTATATGTTAGAATAGTCTAGTCAAAGTTTAGAACTAACTCCAGTAGAGAAGTCTTAATAACTGATGTTCACAGATGCTCTACATCCAATCTGACTGAGTTTGAGCTATTTTGCCATGGGTTTCAGTTTCTAGGTGTGTAAAGCTGGTAGAGACATAACTTATTTTTAATAATAATCTTCAATAATCCTAATAAATCATAGGATTTGGAATAAAAATGTTGAGAACGCACCTGAGGTCTGTTTGGGCGTGAGATTTAGAACTGATGAAGCTGTGAGGAAACGGAGGACATGGACAGAAAATCCAGTGTATAATAGTCAATGAAAGTGTCTTGGTCATTTATTATTCAGAAGGCAGGAAGTATTGCATTACACGGACAGTGACTCTCAGTCTGCTCAGATAGCATCACGAACACAGAGGGATAGTTAGTATAAAATTACTGGAGAAATCCGCTCTAAGAACAAATCTAAAGTCTGATTTTGATGTCCCACATATGACTGAGGCTGAAAAACATTTCAGAGAACAATAAAGTTGCTGTCTTGGACTGCCGCCCACTCACGCATGCAGTTGATTTTATTCATGACATTCCTGTTGAAATACAGGGTCAGATCAGACTGCTGTCCAAACTTTTAAAATACAAACAACAATTTAAACCTAAAAACTGCGAATATTTCCCATATTTTTTGGTACCTTTTTACCTCGTTGACAAACTGATTAACAGAAAATATAAATACATGTCAATACTTGGTTTAAATTCTCGCTGTTTTAAGGTGGAGCGAATTAAAAAGCTAATTGGTGCCGGTTAACCAATTAAAACATCTAAAGGGCAGCGCGCACCTGCAACTTCCGACGCGTCGTCATGCCTCTGCGGAGACGGGAGGGGAACGAATTTGGGTCGGGGAAGATCTCGGTTCTTACCTGGTTCTATGTGGAAGCGTTCAGAACGATCCCAGCTGCGGGTTTAGCAACAGAACTAAGCTGTTCACACTGAACCATCGAGAAAAAAACGGTCCACCTTTATCTACTGCTCGGTTCCTCTCCCACCTCTGCGTGCTGCGCGCGCTCTCTCCCCTCCAGCTGCGTGGCGCGCGGACACCGTAACTGACGTCAGCGTCGATTGTGTTTGATAAATTATGTGAATAAATCCATGTTATATCAACATATAAATACACGTATTTTCCCTGAATGAACGGAGTATATTTTTTCTAATTTGTAGGGATTTAATTGGATTAATTTTCTTTATTCAAAAGCCGCTGAAAGAAATTGTACAGACAAAACATTTAGAGACAATTTTATTGCCTTATTTGATGATTATTTGGGTAATGTTTTAATACTTGTGTTAGTCTTGTTAAAAAATTAAATCGAACTGAAAACAATTCATGCAAAACTTTTAAAACACGATTCAGCAAATCTAGTTAAACTACAAACCAGCATCTGTCCGTCCATCCATCCATCAAGACTACTTAACAAAACATACCGCCCAATGTCAGAAAGCTCAGTAAGAGCTCATGTATCCTCCAACAGAAGAATGACTCATACAGCAAAAAGCATCCAATAACAGCTGAGGAAAATAAAACCCTAACCCTATTAAATAAAAATACATTTAAAATCTATAAAAAGAGCTATGAGCTGCTGTAAGGAGATGCCACCCTTCAGATTTGAGACATCTTGAGCAGTTTGCTCAGGACAGCTGGACCAAACTACCTGTGGGCAAATGCAGATGTATCCTAAGAAGTAGACAGATCATTTGACAGTAATTGCGCAGAAGGTGCTGCCCAAAAGTAAGATTTTTCAAGGGATTACAATAAATGGTAAAATGCTCCACAGACAGAAGGTTGGCTGATAATCTCTGTGGTTTTTGTGCATCATTTGGACTGTTTTTAAAATGCCAGTTTTCGCTGGGGCATGAAATTCAATCAAATGGATGAGAGAGAGAGACTATGAAAGCTCAAACACTCAGTGTGATAATGCATTAATCCTAACTGTGTTATCTCCCTGGTTGGATAATATGCATTTTGATTTTAACAGATGTAAATGACTGGATCCTTCACACCCACCAGTTATTAATTGGTTTTCCTGGCCTGTGATGAGCTGGGCGGCCTGCAGCTGATTTCATTGACAGAAAAAGAACAATAGTGGCAGGTGGCCAACACTGATTCATCTGCACCACTAAGGTCACAGAGAAACAATACTACAGGTCACTGACACCCGAGGCTGGCAGGAGATCTGAGGATGTTTTCAGTCAACAAACAAGAAAACATGGAAAGAAAGACAACGAAATAAATTTCACTTGTCACACCCAGACATGATTACTGCCTGACCAGTAGTTTAAAACATCAAATAAATATGACCTGTCTGACAGTATGGATTAGGCTAAAATATCTAGAAAAGCGACATAAAATGCCCACGATTTAAAGAAATTCAAGAACAGATAAGAAACAAAGTTACTGACATGCATCAGTCTGGAAATGATTTAAAAAACATTTCTAGAATTTGGGACTCGAGTGAACCAGAGTGAGAGCCATTATGCACAAATGGAGAAAACTTGGAATAGTGGTGAACCTCCCAGGCATGGCCGACCTACCAAAATTCCTCCAAGAGCACATCCATGACTTGTCCAGGAGGTATCAATAGAATCCAGAGCAACATATAAAGCACAGCAGGCCTCACTTGCCTCAGTCGGGATCAAAGTTCATGAGGCAATAATAAGAAAAAGGCACGTTGATTATACGTCTGCAGATTATCTGTAGGAATACAGGGGAATCTCTTTATGTTCCCAAATTTAGAAAAGGTTAGGACAAAGAAAGTAATGTTAAAGTAAAGTATTTCCAAACTCATTAGAATCAAAAGAAGGCATTCAAGTGTTTTTATTTTATTTTATTTTAACCTTGCAAATGTATTTCAAGGTGTGCTACACCTATTCTTCTTGTTGCATTTTTTTAAAACAATGATGACAATAAAGAGAAAGCATAAAATTCAGATAAGTGCACTTCACCACAAAGACACAATTATGTGAAGTTTCTGTTTCACACAGTGATAAGTTTTATGTGTCTTAATTGAATTAAATGGCGATGGGCTCAATGTTTTTGGACTGTGGGAGGAAGCCTGTGTACACGGAGAGAACCCATGCGTGCACAGGAAGAACATGCAAACTCCATGCAAAAGACCCCCAGCCAGGAGTCGAACCCAGGACCTTCTTGCTGCAAAGCAACAGTTCTACCAGTGCAATTCTACCAAATAATGCATTTTGTAAAACATGATTTCTGGTGTTTTTTGACTGCATCTGATATTAGAAATTACATAACGCACTTTTTTTCATTGACAAAATGTGTGTAGGCTGATAAAGATCCAAGTTGGAAGTAAATGTCAAAGACTAAAGATTATATTCCTGATACGAAGTTATGTGTGCTATGCGATTTGTACTTACAGAATCTGGACATTAAGTGGAGCCAAAGAGCTGTTTTTACTTTTCTGATATTCATCTCTTTAACAAAACCTCAACATTAAAAGAAAACTCTCACATTATTTCCTCCAGTACCTGCCTCTGCCACCCAGCCTGTTGCTAACGACACTGGAATATTTTAAGCAGCTCTTCATTCCAGTCCCTGAGTGGCCAGTCCATACCTACAAAACATTCAGAGCCTTAGCAAGTTATAGCATGACCACACACTTCTTGGAGCCATAAAAAAGCTTCTTGCTGTTGTGCTCTGGATAATTGTCCTGCTGCATAAACCAAAGTCACAAACTGATGATCAGACATTCTGCTTTAGGATTTTCTGCTGGAGAGAAGAATTCATGATTTTAGCTACACCAAGTCGTCCAGGTCCTGAAGCAGCAAAGCTGCCCCAGATCATCACAGTACTAAGCTCAACCTCTGTCTTGTCAGTGGATGATGGGTCCCACTGTGGTCCACTAGACTCAAAACCTAATAAATGGCTTTTCAACCCTTTCTAGACTAATACATATCAGTGACTCTATTTTTCATCTGTTCCTGAATTTCTTGAGATCTCGATGCAATGTGTTGCTTTTTGAATTCTTTTAGCCTACTTCATGCTGTCAGACAGGTTATATTTAAATTATTTGTTGCTTCTATAGGTCAGGCCATTATCAGGCCTGGGTGTGTTTTGTGAAAGTTAATCAAATACATGTTGTTAAACACAGTTTAATCAAGTTTGATAAGGAAGGCAGTTATATTTTCATGTAGGGACACAGTAGACAGTATAGCCTTATATTTAGTTTAGCTCTTTTATTGGCCCATTAATTATAATTTGAACTTAGTCATAAATAAAAATCCACTTTGAAGACATTTTTCCTGTGTCTTTTATGCCTTCACAGCTCGGTCCCTCACACTCACAATTAAGCTGATATGACAATAATGGTGTGCGAAATAAAAACAGAAGTATCGAGTTTCTTAAATTAGAACAGGACATTCAAACAGACCAAAAACATTTGATGAGAAAAAAACTATTTATTAGCTTTCTTTTTAACACAACTAAATCAGTTTTAAACTGCTTCTCTATTCTGTTTCAGTGTTACAAATACAAATGGATCATTAAAACGGAGAGAGTAAGAAAGTGACACAAACACAAATAATGAAAACATAACTGTGTGGAAATAGTCAAGGCAAAGCAGACATCAGTCAAAAAACACATTTAACTTCATACTCTGACCTGGTACCTTGAAAAAAGTGTTTCATAAAAATATCCAAGCAAACATCTGACGGCTAATCACATTTAACAATGTCATGTATCTAGTACAAAATTAAATAATAAAATGACAAATAACATGAACGCACACATTTATAAATAAAACAAATATGTAACATTTTTAAACACGCAAAAAACAAATTCAGTTTTCTGAACCGACCACCAAGGGGCAGCACGTTACCTCAGCAGCGGGGGGCCACTTTCAAACAGCCATCCTCTAACAATTTACCCACACTGACATTCAGCCACAATTTTAAGTGTTGCTTCCTATTTTGAAAAGTTTCAACAAAAACAAATAACAGACACATCTTTTTAAATACAGTCAGTGCATTTTTAAAAGCACATCACAACCAGACTGTCAGACTCGCTAATCAAAAGATATGGAATGAGAAAAAAAGGAAAACAAGGAAAAATGAACTGGAAAACCGGACAAATAATGTTATCTTAATGAACTACAGTTTTCAGGTTTAGCTTCTTCGTACAGAGTGCTGGCATCAGGAACCAGAAGGAGTGTAGCGTATCTGTCGTGTCAGCCGACCAGCAGCTACACAATAATAAAAGTATTAAAAACAGCAAGGGGGCGCAACAAGCCCCAACACCTTCACACAGAGAAAGATTAACCTTCTTACTTCGAAGGTCTGTAGTGCGTCTTTAACAAAACGACTATAAAGTCATACAAAGAGATGAAAAAACAGCTGTCCTAAAATATACAGCAGGGAGGGCCGAGGGTTGTGGGTGGGGGTGGTTAGCACAGCTCAGTGCTGGGGAGGGGGACATTCAAAGTCCTCCACAGTCTGAGGAGAGATTGTCGTTTCCCATCAGAGATTGGGATACTTCACTTGGACAACAGCAGTCTCAACAGGGTGTGTCCCACCTGTTGGGTTTGTCTTCCCCCTGGGTTTCTTCAGCTCTAAACTCTGCTCAGCAGAGTGGATCTGCAGAGGGAACACAGAGAGACACATAAGTACAGAAAGGTAAGAAAATATATAAAAATATAATCACCCTGTCCGTGCTTATCCCAAGCCTCACACCACCTTGGGATCCAAACTCTGCCACCTATGACCCCTGGCCCCAAATTTTATGTCTGCATGCGTGTCGGGTTAGGCATGTGTGGCAACAGATTTTGGCAGAAAGCATCTCCAAATCTCTGCCTTATATATCTTCAGTTTCACAGGGACTTTCACTCTTTGCATTTAGTAAATTTAGCATCAAATGAAGCTTGCAGAACACCTTAGATTTTCTACATTTATACCACAAATAAGATGCATAGTTATTATTTTAGTTTATATTTACGGTAAAATACGGTAATACTAATATAAACATAATAGAAAATGAACTGTATGATAAATAATATAATATAATATAATATAATATAATATAATATAATATAATATAATATAATATAATATAATATAATAATAACTTTACTATGCATTTATTTGCTTTTAATATTTTTGAGATTATGATTAATAAAAAATATATATTCTTTGAATAGAACATTTAGAGATATGATGCATGGTACATAGATTTATAGAAGTATTAATAATAATAACAACAATAATAATAGTAAATAATTATAATTATTAATATTGCATTCTTACTTATTAGTTAGTCACGTTAGTTTTAGTTATTGTTAATACCATTTTTAAATTTTATATATTTATAATAGCAGTATTTATGTATTTAATTATATTAAGTTGATTGTGATTCATTAAAAAGATCCTTCTGGGATTATTTTATTAGGGAATGTTTAGTTTTCTAAATTGAAACAAAGCATCCTTTCAGGCTACTCTTACTTGACTTGAAAACTGCATGTATTGTTTTCTGGCCACTAGGGGGCAGAGAACCTTTACAGACATACTGTTCTAAATGTGGATTTCAAAAATTGTTCATTTAAAGAAATTAAAGGGGTGGCTCATTAATCAATATCATCATTTCGAAGATATCCTTGTTGACTCCAAAAGGATGCAGTTTGCATCCAATAAACTGAAGCATGTGAGACTCAGACAAGGGGTGAATGTTTTACTTTCTGAAATGTTCTGACAACACATCGGCACGCCCAGGCAGCAGGCAGATGTGATGCTGTGGCGTTGAAGGCTTTGTGCGAAAATGAGTGATTTCCTACAAACATGTGCGAACGGCACAGCCAAGGCGTGTGCTAAGAGTCTGTGAGTATATGTGGCATTTATTGAACAGCGTGAGAGGTCAGTCTCCCATCGTGATCTTTTATCCCTGTGGTCAGCCCAGACAGGGGGTAGGGGAAGGGGATGTGATTCTGTTCGCTGAGATTGAAAAGTCTTAAATCTCCACAGGTATTAAGACAAGCAGGAAGAGGGTTATACACACCTCAGAGACTTCCATCTGTCCTTCTCCATGTTGTTCTCTGGTCCTTCGCTTTCATACGATGCCAGATACAGAGCTGCGGGAAAAAAAAATCATTAGATTTTACTGATCAGGGGATTCCCAACAAAAAACTGAACTGAAACCCCTGATTTCTCCTTATTTGTGATTTCTTAATGATCTGTGGGTCTGTCTGGTCACCAAGGAAACCAGTTATGGCTAAGAGAAATAAAGCCTGAAGTTTGACTTAAATTTTACTCCTGGAAAAAAAGGAAGAAATGCAAGATGAGTAAGTTTTTGATAAGAGCCGGAGGTGCAGGACTTTGATGTGGATTAAAGGGATTCAAATCCATCAACGCTGCTTGAGCACGAGGCCCGATTAAAAAGGTGTGTGCAGATTTCAGGAAAAAGAAAGAACTCTGGTTCCTTCTGGCTCAAACTATTGTTTTTAACTCAAGCACAAACAAGCTGAGGACATAATGTTGCATATCTAAAGGAGCATCTTGAAAGTCTTTTCTCTCATTTGTTCAATGCTAGCAGAAATCTTGTATTTAATTATGTGGGGTTTTAAAGGACAAGGCTTTTTAAATGTGTTTAGCTACATCTTTATAGATAAAGATGTTTGCGGCCTTTTGTGGGCTGCTTTAAAGGATTAGGTCACACAGCTGGGCTCTATTTCATTAGTTTTAAATGCGTGGAGCAGAAATGCCCCTGGAATTCTGCTTCTCATGATAAAAGTTGTTCCCGTTGGAGTTTTCTCTTCATACCTACAGTATATCTTCACCACACCACCAAGTATCAGATAGAGTTTGTGAAACTTAAGGCTACATGACATTACAAAATCAAGCAATTATTATATTGTTAGTAAATATGGTAATATCAATAGTGATAATTCCTCATTTTCCCCACTGTTGTCTTTCTCATGTGTGCTTCCACCACATCTTAGGCACTAAAATCTATGTCAGGTGTGAATTCATGACTCTTGGAATATATTAGCCAACAACACTGCATTCCAAGCAGTCCTTTGTGATACTAATATTGCACACACTGATATTGTAATGATGATATATTCGCAATATATTGTGCAGGCTTAGGGCCACTATCTAGAATGCAGTGATCTGTGATGTCCATTCCCAACACTATGGTGCACCTCCTGTCGGCCATGTTGGAGGGCAGACAATAGACTGATACCCTGACATTCCTGTCTTCTAAAACTGTATTTGAGCAACTGTAAACTGTGGAGACTGGGGAGGATGAGATGAGACAAGCTTTTCTCATTTACAGTTTATTTTCATAACCAGGAAGGGGAAAAGTAGGAATAATGAAGCAACTCGGAATAGCAGGAGATGATTTATATGATTTGAAAATAGTGGATGCCAAGATTTGCTTTGATCACTTCATGCCAGGTTAGTTCAATAATTTCAAGGTAAAACGTTGTGTGTTGTTAGTCAGAGCTACCTGGGTTCAAGCTTGGGTTAGACCTATGTCTCAGCTACAGATAAGTCTTTCATGCGTGTGAGGAAGGAGGCTAAAGGCTAAAGCTAAATGCATGTAAACATGTTACACCTAAACTTTCTCAATCCTCAGTCTACTGAAGTTGCCTCAAACAGGTCAAATAATCCATGTATTCCTTGACAACGCAGTAGACAGTAGACAATGCAGTTTATGCCTATTGTTTGTCCTACAGAACTGTGGTGAGTACTTTTGAGGGAAGCCACAGGAAAAATTGTCCAATGACTAAACAAAGTTTTATTTAATTTCTTCAATGATCAACTCACCATCTTCTGTAAACACAGGAGCGGTCAGCAGGTACTGCAGGATCTTGCGGTCCTTCTCAAATGGGCACTCTACTTGCTTCCAAGTCATGAACTCACTCACTTGTTTGGCAAGTTCCCAGAATTTCTGGAACACAATAATACAAAACAATATTATTTAGAACCTATGTGTTTCAAAATCCATTTTCCGCTTCAAAAAAGCCACATGGGTAAATATAAGTACTGGCGAGATAACCCTGAAGCAATCGCCTAAACTGCTGCACCGTGTTTCCTGTTTTGAGGTTTTAATGTGTTGAAATATAGGTTAAAAACATTTTACCATGGTGATGATGGATTAAAGCCTGAGCAAAGTTTCCCAGGAAGGTGTAAAACTTTAAAATAGCCAAATGTGAGTGGAAATTGCTTTTAGTCACATTCATGTATGTTCCATGGAAACGCAGCTGAAGTTTACACATTCAAGTCATACTTCCCTTTTATCAAAACTTTCTTAGGGAAGTGCTAAAAAAAGCAGTCGCTTGTTGCCATGTGTAGTAAATACTCCAGTGGTTTGTGACATTAAAAGTCAGAGTATGGCGAAATCTGTCGCTGGGGAAAGTACCTATGTTTTTTTTTGTTTTCAAGGGGAGATTTAAACTTGGTTTACCACGAAGTTGATGTGGCCGTTCTGTAGCCGGCTGGAGCATCCCTCGTTGAGAAAGTAGATGTCTTTAATGAGCAGACTGAAGAAAGGGATAACAATCTGGAAGACAACAGGAAGGGAGGAAAGGGGATTTAATTTCTCATTAAAAAATGAGTGGGGATTTTCCTTTGACTCGCAGGTGTAGGCGCTTCGTTATAAACACCTAATTCAAAATATGAGGAACGCCTATTGTAAAAGGTACATTTAGCACAGAGGAAGAATTCCCCTGTAGAAATCCCTTTAAAAAATGAATCAGCGTTCAAAACAATGATTTAGGTCACTGCATGTCTAAAGTGAGCTACTGTGGGGACACAAACAGCAGGCTCAGTTTCATTTATCTTAAATTTACAGTAAGAGTATTTCCCTCATTTGCAGAAAACATCAGGTGATTAAATGTCACTAGGAATAAACATCCAACAGTGTTTTCCTTTTACATTAAGAGCATCTGCAGAGGACTGCCACACTGACCTAAAAAAGCCCCTCAGTCTGTCATCTCCTTCCTGTCTGCCCCTTACCCATCAAACATTTATGACACCGTTGCTTTTAGGAGCCACCACAGTAGCACCAAGGGACTCAGTGGTCCATCAAAAGCAATTTGGGTTGAATTCTTTGTGTGCAACACGCTCAAAACCACTCAACCATATGATACATCTGAATCCACCACACCCTCTTTTTTTACAATTCCCTTCACAAGCATGCAGATTCCTTTCATTTTCAGTCTGTCTTTCAGTTGAACATTTGGGAGCAGCTGACTAAACCGGATCTCTGAGAGGTCACAAATTCAGAACATTATGTTCGGCGAGGGGTCTGCAGGGGCTAGACGATCTTTACAAGGACAGGCCTACTAGTGGGAGATATGCTGGGTTCAAGCTTCATGCAAACATTCCAACTTTTCAAGACTCAAGGAAGGAAGAAGGGAAGAAAAAATGGACGAGGGAAGGACACAAGAAAATAAGGAAGGAAGCATACTAGGAAAAAAGGGAGGAAGAATGAATGGATAAAGGGAGGTCGGGCACAAGTAAGGAAAGAAAAGACAGAAGAAAGGAATGAAGGAGCAAAGTAAGGAATTAAGGTAGGACACAAGGAAGGAAAGACAGAAGAAAGGAAGAAAAATTAATTTGAGTTAATTTTATTTTATTTCAAGCATTGCAATTTAAGTTTCAAGCTTTTTTAGACAGTTCAAAATCCATGTTAGAAGCAGATCATGTGGTCCTGGAATATTCTCCACATTCCTTCCAGTAAAAAGTCACAGAGGACTGTTGCTACACAACCAAACACCAAATACACCAAGTCTGTTTCATATTTGAACCTTGGCAGTTTGCTAAAATGTTATTCAAAGCAAACGAGTTAGCACTGAAACAAGCATTGGATGCTCTAAATCGGTGAAATCAGCTAAACCAGGGTTAAACTGAAGCCTTTGTTGGGTCTTCTGTCAGCAGCACTGTGGTTAGAAGGTCTTAAACAAACCCGTAACCCCCTTCCTGACAGAAGAGGTCACCAGCAGGAACATACCAGACTACTCGGGAACTTTCCATTTCATGACCTCGGTCTCCCGTACTGGAATGTTTGGATATCTTCACTCCAAAATAACTCTGGGAGCCACATGGATATTGACAGAACACTCAGTTAATAAAATGTTCGTGAGAGGAAGCTTGAAGGAGGAGGAGGAAGAGGAGGAGGAGGAGGAGGGAACCATCAGAGAACACTATGTGATCTGGCAGGTGGCCATGTTGAACAGGACCCTCCTCTTGTGACTCGGTCACTGTGTCCACTCCGAGCTGTGCTGTTATGCAACCTCCTGATTCCAGAAGGAGTCGTCTGGAGATGCTGCCGAATGCCTAAACACGGCAGGAACGCGGTGTGCAGACATTAATGAGACACAACAAGAAGTTTGTTTTTCCCTCCCTTGCTTCAGAGTCAACCGTTTCTTTAAAGGCATGACGTCTGCATGCAGGAAGACAAATATCTGAACTTTGACATAACATGCATCAGCTTAAAGCGTCCCTGCTGCAACAACACTTTGTTCAGCAGTTTGAAGGAGAAACTAACCCCCAGTTAATTCACTCAGGTTGTCTCAGACAGATGTATAAAATGTAAACGTTAAGTCTGCAGCACAGATGTTCAAACTTACATGTCTGAGGTTGCTGCATGAGTCAGAATTAAAGAAACCACTTTTTGGCAGAGACCTTCAACAGACTGATGTAAACCCAGATGTTTATCCCAGAAATGGTTCAGTTGATGCCTCACCTTCTCTCTGCTACTGTTGGCTGTGATGGATCTCTGGGTGGCTCCTTTCAGTGCTGTTCTGTAGTTGTAGAAATTGCTTGAAGGATCCATCTGATGCTACGGAGATGAAGAGGTAAACAGCCTCAGTTAAACATCTGGTGAAGACAAGAGCATACATCTGGGGCCAATACTGACAGGAACCGGTTTGAAAAATAGGCCCTATGGATTGTTGGTTGGTCACCTAATGCCCCAATGTTAAAGCCCAGAGCAACTCTAGTGTGACTTTCTTAGCACCCATTTAAGACCCAGCTGGTTTTCCTGATATTGGTTTAATTTAGTCAACCCAAGTGGGTTCCAGTTAAGTCGTTTCTTGTGAGCCCAGGTCCACTTCCAACCTAAACAAAATATGTATGGGGCCAACATCCATATGTTCTCACTTCCATCACAGCAATCACAGTTGAATAAGAAAACCCTCTGTGTTAAAGTGACATATCTGATGCCATAAAGTTGGCATCGGTGCAGCGAGTTGTAACTGAAAGTTCTGGCTTTACCTCAAGCAGGCCCAGAGGAATTAAACAGGAAGATGAAAGACATTTTAGGAACTGACTGAAGAATGAAAGCTGTTAAACTCCATTGAGACATGAAGGAAACATACCACCAGTATCTGAAAACCTTTCAGGCCCTGCAGAGTCCCCGTTGGCTTGCCAGATCTTTTATTTCAAATGTGCAAACTGACAGATTAAGCGACTGACTGGTGGGTGCTGTTTTGGATTCAGTGAGTGTTTTCCCTGCAGTGTGCAGAACTTTCCACGATGTATCGAAGAGCTAGGAGATCTGCGTCTGCCTTTAACATCTGGGGCGTCCTGGCTGCAGAATTCTTTCTCTCTTTCTGCAGACTTGTCACATCAACATGTTTGCTGTTAGTGTTGCTTGTTTGCTAAAACAATTCACTCTCAGGTTCGCTTGAGTCACACGCCTGTGTGGAGTTTTGTTCTTAGATACATAGATTTAAGCAAAAATATAAAATTAAAACCTCCCAAATTTAATGGAAGTTTTCCGACACTCACTGCACAGAATATATATCTTTTTTGCCATTCTGCTCTTTAGAGAGTAACACACAAGTTATACTATATTAGCTAGCTAGCTAATATCAGCTGTTCTTTTCTAATCAGCAAGGGAAAAGTGTAGAAGCCTTCTCTAAGCCAGCTGACCAGCAGAGCGCAGCAACAAACCGGGGGGGGGGATAACATGCTCATATATAATTTTTACACTTAGGTAAACCAAGCTACTTTAAATAAAAGATGCAGTCAGTACAATGTTTAAAAAAAGGCACTCATTTAATCAAAAAGATAAAAATAATTAAAAAACTGTTTTTATCATAAATTATTTTTTTTAGCAGAACTCACACAAAGAACATTAAAACTTATTTAAAATGTTTACGTTTTCCAATATTTTGGGGTGTTTGGGTAAAATAACTATGAAAACCATCTTCCTTGCACCTCTCACCTCTAAGATGTCAAACTTGGCTGTTTTGACTTTACTCCAGGTTTTCTTCAGCCGGGACACTGGGCTCATGTTCATCCCAGCTGCAAGATGAGAACAAACACAACAAAGAAAGCAGATAAAAATCACAATGAGAGATAAAGAAACCGCACATCTAAGCTAACATGATCGCATTAACACATGGCATTTTCCTTTCTCCACCCTTCCTCCCCTCCCCTCGCAGTCATCTTTGCATACCCCTCCTTTTTTCTGTCTTAATGTTGTTTCCTCTGATGCAGCGAGGCCACAAGAACGGAGAACAATGGAAGTTAATGCATGCCTCGTTTCCCCTTGCAGCACTCTGCGTCCCATATGCTAATCCCTCTGCATGTTTGTGTGTGTTGCAGGTTCCGAGGTCACAGTCAGAGCAGGGATGACAAAAACAGCTCCTGTCCAGGAAGTGGACATCCAAAACTCGGAACAAATAAAAAGGCAGGTCGGGTGTTACGTTTCTAAATACCGCCACGGTGGAGGGAAGCGTGACTACATTGGGATCTGACCATGCCTCGCCTTAGAAACTAAATCTAGGAACAAAGCCACTAGAAACAGGTGTTTGCTGTGGTGAAAGCAAGCCCTTTATTAGTTTATATTCTGTGGTTTTTAGCACAAAGGGGGATGTTTTGCAGTTATTTTCATAAACTCTTCTTGTTTGATGTCCTTCCATTAGAATTTGGTCTAATTTTCATCTTTTTCTGCTTCTTTACCCTTTCACGACAGTCAAATCACGTCTGATTGGAGTAGAATGAAACCCAGCCTCAGATTTGCAAAAATCTAAAAATATTCCGCTCTGTTTTCTGCTCTAAAGGTAAATGAGGAGATTTCTTTTCAGAGTTAAAGTAGCCTTTTGGATACAGCACTACAGCAATGTCTAACCCCGACGGTTCCCTTGAGATGAGTCTAGCAGAGACAGTTTTGCCTTTGGCACTCTCTCCCTCTCTCAGGGGAGAAGGGTAGAGGACAGCTGGCACTCCAATATTACCTTCCATCCTCCACCCCTATTCCTCCCCTCCATTGTGTGCCGACTCTCTCTCTCTCTCTCTCTCTGGTCAGTGCTGACCATCTGCTTTAGCTGGTTTGTTCCCAGTCCTCCTGTGATTCAGCCCCTGCCCCCCTTGATCTGGACACAAAGATCCCAGACTCTCCTTCAGCCCTCAGGCAGTGAGAGCAGCCAGATATCCTACCCTGGTGCCACTTGGGTGCTCAAAGAGCTGTTTGCTGGGCCCCCAGCGAGGTCAACACATTGCCTTAGGAGATTCAAGACTAGGTGCTTTCAGACTTCAGGAACCTTCAAAGAGTTCCACAAAAACACTTGTATGTTTCAGATTCGACAGGAAACTGCCATATCTGTTTGGTAATTGGTTCAACCTACATGTACTATTAGTGCAAACTAAACTGTGAAGTTCTCTATAAAGATATGCCTGCATAAAGAGTTTTAGGAATAATTGTTTCAAACAACAGTGCAATTAAGCAGCAGCTGAAGTCAGTTTATCTGTGAGAAAAAAAAAATACCAACAACTCACATATGATGGCCATGAGGGAGTTAAAGTTGCCGATGTTGAAGCATTCACGCGCCACGTCGATGAAGAACTCGATGATTCGAGCTCGGTGCTTTTTCTTCACAGGCTGAAACAAATTTACAGGATTATGAACGGAAATTGGAATAAAATCCAACTGCACAGATTTGTCAAAGTGTTTCTTGAAGATTTGCACCCTTTTTGAAAAGTGAATTGTTATTATCCCCTAAGATGCAAACCTGTCTGAAACTACAGTCAGTTTGTATGCTAGGTCACATATTAGCAGATTTCTTTACGACAGTATTTTTCTTTGTTTGCGTTATTATGTCCCTCTGTTATACCTCTGTTTTGTAGGGGTTTTTGCACCAATGTGACTGAAAACAAAATTCTTTTAAAAAGTTGGAAAGAAAAATATTACATTTTCAATTTATTGGTTATAAGGTTTTAAAATATGTCTAGAAAAGCTAGCATTAGCAATGTGGCAGAGGTAGCTGCGAATTGAAGTTAGTGAAGAAGCAATTAATAACCATGAGCATTTGCTTAAAAAGGCTTATTTATATATATAGTATTTATTTAGAAAACATTTCTGCTAAATATGATTAAAGTCACACCTTTCACATTATTTGAGAATAAAATGTTTTCATGTTTATTTTTTGAGAAAACAAAGATTTTGTCATTGTCGCTCACCAAACAAATCTCTGTGGCCACCAAATAACTGAGTCTGTTGAACCAGTCAACGTAGGCTTCCAGGTTGCTGGCCTTCTTGCGATCACTGAAGCAGTTCTGTAACAACAATCACAGGTTTTCAATTAAAGATGCTGATAACTGCATCTCAAAACTTGTCAGAATTTGAGAAATAAAGCTAATTTTTCCCTTTTCTCTCTCCCTCCCGGTCAATGAATCACTGAGTAAACTAAATAAGCTCAACTTCACCATGCCTCTGTCAGGACAATAGTTCTCCAATGCTGTATTCAGTTTCTTTGTGTAGATTCCTCTTGATCTAATTCCACACATTCCTTTGGCCTTACGCCACTCTCCCCCATGTAGTTTCTCCTGCCACATTTTTATATGCAAACACACACACAAACGCTGTAATTTCTGTTTTTGACTGGGCTCATTGGTGGTATGAGGCAAACTGGCCAGAGGCACAATGGCAACTCTAACCCCTTCCATCAACTCACTTCCAAAAAAGGATCTGTTGCCTAGCAGCCTAACGCCAGACAAGAGTCCGCCAATCAAAACAGACACCCCTTCCCAATATAAACCCTTAGGAGCACTGGTTGCCAAGAGATGAAGTGTACATCTAATCTAGACACTGGGATGATTTGGGGAAATAGTCAGGTGTGTCCGAATGTGTGTGTAATTGTGTAGTGGATATTTGGTCTACTGCTACAGTCTGCAAATCACCTGCCCTCACTCTGACCTGTGCAGTAGACAGAAACCATGTTGTGTAAACTCAACATCCATCTGGAAGGAAAACTAGATCATTCCAACCCATAATAAAAAGACAGATACAGTCTACTACCATGCATGCAGGCAAAGAACAAAGATTGTGTAATCAATGTGTATTCTTTCTTATCTACTAGTCTATTCTTAGAAAAGCACTGAGGTGTTACCTTGTCATGATCCAGAGGGTCTTTATGGACAAAAGCCTGAACAAATTCTTCAGGTCCGATGTAACTCAGTCTCTCCTGAAAGCAAAAATAGAAAATGTACCTTAATCTTTAGATACAATGTCCTCCATACCTAATGAAGCTTTTTTTAAATATATCATCAATGCTGGAGCCCTGAAACTCACCCAATGAATTGATTTGTCAACTGGCATGTAGCAAGTTATCACCTGTGGTCAAACACCACTATTTAAAATAAGTGCTGTGGCAGGTCATACAGATCTCCTCAACCAATATATTGATTTCTAATCATCATACATGTCAAGTCTCCCCTCCCTTTCATATGGCCCACACCACTGGTATCGATCAGGTCTTGAATTATATGCCAATGCAAATGAGAGTTCCTGGCAGACTTCCTAATTGTAATAAGGATTAAAATTAAAAGGATTTTTGAAACTTGAATTAGTTCCAATCACGTTTCGGAGATTTGATGGGTTTGTCCTTGTCAGAGAGCCAAAAGATCTAAATAAAATGCAGACTTATAGAAAACCTCTGCGTACCAGCTCTATGTGTGTGAGCTGTTGGGCGACAGTGAAGGGGTCATTGCAAATAGAGAGCAAGTCTCTTTGGATCGCTGCCTGGGGTTTTGCCTTCAGAGTTGTTAGCCGCTCAGTCGCAGTGGCATTGATCTTGACCAGCGCCTCCTCATACTGACTGAGCACCGTCAACCTCCTGATCAGACCCTGGCTCATCTGGCTCACTGCCTTCTTGTATACCTAGTGGATACACAGGGAGGGAAAAGAGGGTTAATGAATGCTTGGTATCTAAAATATACACGGCATCTTGTCTGAAATACCAAAGCTGTTCTCTTTCTGTTCTGTAAGACTGTTGTTTGCAACATTACACAAGCCTCCATTTGCAAGGCACTTTGATGCAGCTCAAGCGGGGCAGAGCTCTTGGCTCAGTAACACCAGGGGTCGAGAGGTCGGCTTGTTCTGAACATTTCCTGTGACTCAAAACAGACCGCGGTTAGATAAGTGTTCCCTCACTGACAAAATTCAGCCCACAATTTGCATAAGATTGTCCATAGAGGGAAGAAGTACATGTGTGCTTGATTTTGTGTAGTTGGAGAAGATTGACGTCCACAGTCTAGGGTGGCGGAATTTATTTTTCTTCACTGGACTTTCTGCCAGCTCAGCCTTTAGAATCTGGGTCCTAAATGATGTGGAGGCAGATGCAGTGATGAACAAGCAGGATTTTAATTTAAGTTAACCAGAAACGCATTTTACCTTCAGAGTGCTGACAAATTATTGTGGTAAAAGACTATTTCATATTTCAGACATCCAACCAGAACTTTCCTGTTCTGCCTCAATGTAAAAACAGTGTTGTAATATAAACTCTGCTAGCGGTACACTGCACACATGGACAACAGTGAGGCATGCCACAAGTTAAAATCACTTCGGTGGCCACCTCAAAGTCAACCATCTGTTGTTGCTTCTGTCCCCGCTACAAACAGAGGACACGCTGGGCTTGGATAAATTTAGCAGCTGGTCTCAAAGGCAACATGTTCTGCCTTTGCTGAAAAAAGCCCATCACAACTATTGGTGTTACGATTGAGGAAGCATAGCAGGGGCTCTTTGTTTGCCTACACGATGAACCCTGGCAGCAATTCAAAGATGGCCGATGACTGTTCGGTGCCAGCCATCATCATTGAGGGCATGGTTGGTTGTTTTTTTATTGCATTTGTTATTCTTGGCTGAGTGGCATAATTTTCTGTGGAGCACCACCTGATCTTACCAGAAGCCAAAGTGTTTCAACCAACCAGAACTAATGAACAATACTAAAATATGCATTATGAATGATTCTTTTGTCCACAAACATAACCTTGGGTTTGAGTGAGAAATCAGTAGAAGCAACCATTAATCACCCACCAACTAGCCTCAGCTTAACTGCAAGCCTCCAGAATTGACAAAGATTCCCGGATAGGTGTTAAAACCTTTTCAAAAAGACTGAGCGAAAGTCCAGTTGCCTTCGATTTAAGTCTGTTGCAGTTGCCATTACTTGGATGACTAGGAATATTTACAGACTTTTGCTTCCAACTCAATGCTCTTTCAACAGCATAATTTTAGTTAATGTGTTACTTACTAAAATGCAACATTTAAAGAGCCTGCATGAAACATTATAACACAAATAATAAAGCACTTAACATTTGTAATATTTGTTGTCCATCTCTGTAGCAGTTGCAGTTTTTATCAGAAAAGACAAATGGGCCTTTCAGCGAGTTCTAGGTCTGTCCCAGGCTCTCTTCCCTGTGGGTCATGCCCAGAAAACCTCTAAAGGGTAGGGCCCATGTATCCAAATCAGATGCCTGGACCACCTTAACAGGCTCCTTTTGATGTAGAGGAGAAGCGACTCTACACCAAGCTCCCCTTGGATGATGGAGCCCCTCTAATGAGTCCAGCCATCGTATGGAAGAAGCTCAGTTCAGCCACTTGTTCTTATTATTTCTCATATGCCATGACCAAATGAGAGTGCTGGATTGTAGAAGGACCAGAGCAATGCTCTTATTGCTGTCAAAAACGCCCTAATGCCCCTTTACCATTAGTACCTACTCTACTCAACTCGGGTTGGGTTGGCTCTACATGGTTTGGTCCATTTTCCATTACAATTGAGCACTATCTCAATGTGGGCGGGATCGTCAGTAGCGAGACGGCCCCACCGTCAGAAAAGGTAACGTGATGTGATTTATGACACAAATGCAGCAACAGCCTTGACTGCTGCTTGGTCTATGGCTGTCGGACTGAGTAAAAGAAGAGAGAATCATTTTATGCTTAAAGACATAAAAGGGGAACTTTTGGGGATTTTTGTATTTGCCGAGGTCTCAGTTGATATCTTTGTTTTATTCAGGAAATTGGAAGTTCGCTGATTTTAACACTCCATATCATAATGTTTTATCTGTTTCAAACACTGAATGCTCAAACCACATAAAATACATGGTTCAACATTGTGTAATTTAGACAACTATTTTGAATATTTCTATCAATCTGCCTTTAGTTGATATGCACACATTCATTGCATATTAGACTGAAGTCACAGAAGATACCAGAGATCTAACTCATATAAATTGAGTTGAAAGTCCTCAATTAACCAAACCTATCGATAAATCCACATGAAAAACACCAATTTCCCACCAACTGCGGTTAAATCAAGATCCCAGTGCTGGATTCCCTTCACAGCTGCTGCTTTCTAATATATCCAACCAAATCCACAATGACAGTCTCACTACGGAGATCAAGGTCCTGGTGAGTTTTCAGTGTGGTTTGGATACGGCTTTTAGCAGATGTTCAGAGCATCTATTCTGGACTCGGGTCTGTTTTCCCATAGCTGCAGCGTCTTACTTTGGTCAGCAGACCTGCTTGTGGTTTAGCATTTGGGCCTTTTTTTCCAAAGATTCAGTTAAAGACTCTGAATGCAAAACAGATATGAAGATACAATAAAAGGCTCCCTTCTGTGAGAGAAGAGCTTCCATTTACTGTAAAAGGGAGTTTTCCAAGAAATATCCGGAGGGTGTTTTTACCAGTCAACTCACTAAGCCACGTTTTTGAAGGCTGCAACAGTTCATCACCTGCGGATACGTGAACACTCACAAACTTTATCTGAGGCGGTTTGTGTCCCACTGAGGTTTCCCTGAAAACAAGGCTTTACAAACGATGTTCTTAGTCACGCTGAGCAAGTAGGAAGCCATGTGATTGCATGATGGCTTCAGGATATTCAGTATTATTGAGTCTGACAGTGCATCATGTTAATCTAATGTTTATATGTTGTTTTTCTGTTATTCAGATTTCTATAACCATAGATGCTCTTATGCATCAACACTTTCAGGAAAAATCCACAGTCATTTTGGAAAATTTGTTTATTTTGCAGATTTGATTTACTGAAATAAGCATCACCACAAAATGTCCCTCGTCTTGTTCAAACTAGTTTAGCAATGGCCATTAATGGAAATACTGGCCAAGCAGAGCTTCGTGGTTATCTAACAGGATCTCTTCTCTGTCTTTGCCACCAAGCATGAAATCAGCTCATGGGAAAGTACCAAATACTCTGCAAATGGCTTCTATTTTACTAAGAGCAAGCAGCAGAACGCTAAATGCCAGTTTCCGTTTATTTATTCTGAAATCAAAACATGTATGCACGACCATCAAAACAAAACAGTGCCCCTGTGAGCGTGACTGTACGAGTGTGAACATGTTCTAGTTAGCCAGGTTGTTCCAGGTTTTGCACAAGGAAAGGCAGACATATGGAGCTGTGGATGTGTCAGGTTAGAGAGAGCAAATGTGATCAATACTTGAGGCTGTAGTATTGATTGGTCATTTAAAGCCTGTTTTTAAAATAAAAATCTACTTAAAACATAAAACCAGAAACAAACCCCTAGCTATCATGACATCAGGACAAACAGATTCACATTTCTTCCATCAACATCTTCTGCTAAGTACCTGCGCATTTATCAGCTTACACCAACCTGTACTGTAACAAATATACACACATGCAAAATATGACAAAAATACATTTCTGATGAATAAACTTGTAAAATGCTATGATTTAAGTTCAGGGGGTCTCCAGGAGGTGAAAAGGGGGGACAGATGGGAGCCACAAAAATCATTCCTTGCACTCAGTCAAATTTATAAAGTCTGTGTTAATTCTCATTGTATTCTTTTAAACTAGCAAACTACAAATAGATAAAAACAAATCCTGCATTTTTCTTACTCATCTTAAATCAGATAAATTACAGTAAAAATCTTTGCACAACATTGCACTATTTAAATCGAGGCTGCAGCTCAGACCTTCCATTCTGCAGCAGCAACAAGCCAACACATGTGGGTTTCATGGAGTCTATGTCTGTTGCATTGAAGCAACATTGAGTTGCATTGGGTAAGGCTTCAGAAAAGACATATGCATGAGTAAATTACATCTCAATGAGGGTTATCCATAATAAAATACTATGCACTTTAAACTGTTTAAGTTTCACACAGTCGTAAAGT
The DNA here is from genome assembly GCA_036173005.1 of Crenichthys baileyi. NCBI lineage: Eukaryota > Metazoa > Chordata > Actinopteri > Cyprinodontiformes > Goodeidae > Crenichthys > Crenichthys baileyi. The sequence continues at coordinate 68,528 of JAHHUM010001027.1, forward strand.
GAATATCACCCTTCATAAGATATTTTAGGAGGATTTTCTTTGTATCATTTTGATTTTTTAGGATCGTAAACAGAGTAAAGTCCTCATTTAAGAATCCTTTCAACTGAGTTGAGAAAATTTGCTTAGACTGTTTTCCTCACAAAATGTAAAACGAATCTCATCCTTGAGATCCCTATCAGGATTTTCATCTAACTACCAAACTGCTGAGACCTTCCCTAATGGTAAGCACAGGTACTTTCACTTTGAGCTTCTGGTGCTAATTTAAGCCTGTGCTTGCATTTCCTTTCAAAGCAGATGTAGCATGAGTCACTGCCTATCAAAACAACTTCGCTGCATGTATATGACTGAAAATCGAGGGTCAGCGTGTTCACCAGAGATAACAGAGGATATGGCACAAAAACAGGTTGACCCTACTTTTATTCAATTGGCACAGCAGAGGCTCACTGTGCACTAAGCCAGGGACAGTCAGCTCTTCTGCAGTGGAACAATCCAAATGCTGCTTAGGAAGGAGCAGTCACCCACCTGGCTGGTAAACAATGAGGCTTTTCTTTGAACTCAGCCAGCCTCAAAACTTGCTTTGTTGGCACTGATACCCTGCTTTGCTTCCCACTGCAGTTATCTGTACAAAAGAGCTGTAGTGTCTGAAGCTCTGCTAGACGTGCAGACTACTGGTGATCAACATAATCATCTAAAAAACTTTTTTCTAGCTGTTAAATAAGGAAAATTAAAGGGAGGATACTGACCTCATCTCCGCTGGCAAGCCGGTGGGTCAGCTCCTTCAGGCTACGCATCATCCGTTCATCCCTGAAGTCATAGGGAAAAGTTTCCGTCCACTCTGTCAGCAGCTGGAGAATTTTTGGAGTGATCTTTCTGAGTCTCAGCTGTAAATACAGGATAAGCAGACAGTGAGCGAACAGTAAAGCACCCAATCAGGATTGAGATTTAGTTAATTAGATGTAGGAATCCAACATACCTTATCTGCTTGAGGATCACTAAGTCTTTGCTGCTCAATGCACAGGTGGCACACTTTGGACATAAGTTCGTACGGGTGGATGAAGAGGCGAGAACTGAGCAGAAAGGTGAAGATATATGTCCTCTGCAGAGGAAAGAAAATGTAAAGAATATTCAAAACCACAAGGCGGAGGGTACATGAAAAACTCAATATGAAAGCAAAAACAAAAGCTGGGGGATTTCAAACTTTCATTGCCTGGTGCATGGAAAGAAAGTCAATACATGAGAGAAAAACAGAAAATGAAAGCAGCTTTGTTACGTAATAGCATCTCACTGCAACAGAGCTCCTCACACAAAACAGAGAATACAAGTTTCTGCTTTCTAACTTTGATGTAAGTGCAGAAGATTTAAAAAACAAATTAAGCAGGGCATTGCACTCACGTCTGGATAATAGTCCACAGTTGGCACCAGGTGGTGAATGAGGGCCTCCAGGGAGCCGGACGCTAGGTTGTTGTCATGATAATAAAGGCCGAGGTAGCCTTCCTCCTTGGTCTCATACAAATTGTTGTTGTAGCCACCGGTGTTCAGCTGCCCCTTGAAAGGTGGTGTCTGCGGCATGTTGTCCTGTCGACACAAAGAGAACAAACATCAGAACAGACAGGGAATGCTTCTCCACCTTTCCTGGTATAAGTTTAACTGCAGACGCTGGTGCAGAGAAGCCAAACAAATTTAAAATAGCTCCAGACCCCAAAAGGTTTGTTTAGGAAAGTGGGGATGCACACATTCCCTAAACAAAATGTTTCCTCCCATGGACATTTTCGGGCTTCTGGGCTTCAGTTTTGTCTATATCGATAAAGGCATAATCTGTTAAAAAAATAGAATGATGAAAAAACATTATTAAGGAGCAAAGATGGGTGAAGTGACGAGTCTGGAGCTTTTTTATTCAAATTAGGGGTTATCCTGGTGTTAAACCTAATTCGAATAGTAACATCAGTCCAGAGATGTGTGGCCGGAAGGTGTTAGTGAAGCCTAACAGAGCATGACTACGTCTCAACTCAAACTAGAGACTGACGGTCGTGGAAAGCACATTAAGGAGATGGTCCAGTCAACCAAAAATGTTATTCTGGGGGCGCGGCGCTGATGGTAGGGGTTAAGCACGCGACCATATACAGAGGCTACAGTCCTCGAAGCGGCTGTCCCGGGTTTGAGTCCTGGACCCAGCGACATTTGCCGGGTGTCTCCCCCTCTCTCTACCCCTCTTTCCTGTCTGTCTACTGTCAAAAATAAAGGCCACTAGTGCCGAAAAAATATCTTAAAAAACATTTAAAAAAAAATTGTATTCTGGTCCGCAAAGCAGCATATTTTTACTGTCTCTTTGTCAATTGTGTCTGAGAACAATGTAAACTGCATGCCTATGTCATGTGTAGGTCAAATATGACCTGAAAAACAATTTCCTAAACCTAACCCTGATGGAAAAACATGGGCTCGTAACCATGGGAATGTAAGGGCAGCATTGGTCCCAAAAGCTAAAATATAACTCTGCAAGCCATTATTTCCTACCAGCAAACATAAAAATGTTACAATTACCTATTAAATAAGAAACTGATTAACAGGAAAGGCCTTTCATCCAGAATTTCTTGGTACAAAAAGATAACTGTTGGTAAATGAAATTAAACTTAAATGAAGTCCTGTTAAAATACACTTGAGTGCATACAGGCATTACGTTGAAAGTGCATCAAAAATGTGTGGGAGCTTGTGAGAGATTCTGGGCCAATCTGCAGCCCTGCAGGAGATCTGACTGTTGTTTCACCCTGAAATCATCACGGTGTGATCACGCTGTCTGCTCAGTTCCTCCGCGGTCATGTGTGTGTGCGTGACTTACAGCAAGGATGAGACTTTGTGAATGTGTGTGTGTGTGTGTGTGTGTTCAAAGGAAGCAGAGAAAATTGAGAAGCTGGTGGAACATAAGAAGCGTGTGCTGTAAGATGTAAAATCCTTGTGTTTTCAGGCGATCACAGCTTTGGCAGTACCTGTGAAAGTACAGGACATACGTTGGAATGATGCCACATGTTTAGAATAAATTGGTGTTTGGTAAGGATGGCTAGAACTGAAGGTTTAAATGATGCTGTTTTAGGATTAATGGACCAGCTCTTTAGCCTTGACAGGGATACTTGAGGGTACATAGTAGTGTGGCCAGCCAGTCTTCAAGTGTTTTGTGGCAGGTAATATAGGAATTTGGGGTTTTGGGTCACCTTAGCATTGAACTCTGTGAAAATCCAAATTCTGTTTAGGGCAAAGGGTATTTCCAGCTGGGAGGGCTTCAAATTTCATCCCTACTTTAGGTGGATGTTGGGTCTGCTGAACCTCCAGCAAGCACTTGAGAGGTGTGCAGCTGAGTGTGAAGTGGAAGGATAGAAGATTTGCATCTCTAAATCTCAGGCCAAGGTCCTCAACAGGAAAATACTTGATTTTCTGCAACAGGTTTAAGATAAGTGAATGCCCCAAGTTGAGGTGTTCTTGGGATTTTGACCGAGAGTACCGTGTGGGAAATCTAAAGACATCTGTGGTGATGCAAACACGGTGCCAGTCTGAAATGTGTTTCTTCTGCAGGGTAAGTGGTAGTTGAGGAGCCTGACTTTCTGGCAGAGCTGAGAGTAGAGATGTTGCTCATCTGCATAGAAAGGACCAAGGTGGGGTGGTTTGAGTGCGATTTTCTAGTGAACGCCTCAGAATCATCCTCCAGGACATCTGGGGTGGGATTCTGAGGAGCCGCGGAGAATTAGGTCTAGAGATCTCTCCACAGTCTCAGATAAGTAATCAAACACAGATTAGTGCATGGATAAAAACTGTAGATCCTAGACTAAATGTGGAACAATTTTAATAGGTTTTCACACTGTTTATGATGACAGTTGATGATATATATTCTTTGAGTTTAGGATGTCTAAACTTTTAACAGCTCTGTTTTTGGTTTCTTGTGAAATCTACTTTTGTTTATTTTGATTAAATTGCTGTTTTAGGATGCTGTTTATGTTAATCAAAGAAGTCAAGTAAAGACTACATCTGGTCAGATTGTTTTATTTGTTCATTATTTTTTCAGAAATATAAGGAGTTTCAGTGAAAAAAACACATTATAGCATAAGGGGGGAAACCCTACATTTGATAAAAGGAAAGAATGTGTTTTTACATTCTGGACCCTCTTCTTACACCAAATAATCTCATAGGGAGTTATAACCAGAGACTCCAGTCTACATCTCAAACAGCTCAGATTGCTCTGAAGGTCAACCAGAGCAGCTGAATGCCGAGAGAACACAGAGGGGCCTTGTACCCTGGAGGTGGGTGGAGATCCAACAATCTCAACCCTGGTACACCCTCACGTATCCACACCTCCTTGACAATATGCTGCCCTGTGGCTGCCCGCCAAGTGTGAAAGCCTTTACGGCTGACGCACTGCAGAGCTGCCAGGGAATGATTCAAGAATGCCAGGAAAAATAAAAACTGCACCTGCCCACACACTGAGACAAATAGTTCAAATAAATTTAGGGGTTTATTGTGCAGCCAAGCAGTAAAGGCTTAGAGAAACCTAAAGAAAAAGGCTGGTAAAATCAGCTGATTAAATCACTTTAGTTGATTCTGTTGAACAGGTGGATAGATACCAGAATGTTCCTTGTTTATTCATGAGCACATTTTAAGCTCACATCAGGCCTCCTAAACAGTCTTCCTCATTCACACACATGCTGCTACATAAAGCACATGTGCACAAACAAACCACCGCCATTATTCAGCCAGACAACCGTGGCCATTTCCATGAGAATGACGGGTGTTTTGGAGTCAGAGCGCAGCGGCCTCGGCATCTGCCGCACCATGTGGCCTCCCCTCAGCAACGGGGAAATCACGAGCCAGAAGGGCAGAAGAGGAGGGATGTTCACACACATGTCAACAGTTGTTAGAACTTTGTTTACTCCACTGAGGGATTTACTGACAATAACTTACATGGAGGCACATTTCGCACTCAGCGGCAGCCAACCATGATCACAGATGCCCAGGGTGGACAAAGAAGTCATAAAAGCTGGGGTCCATGAAAGAGAAATGCAGCAGTAGCAGGTGATCGATTGCTGAGAACATCCATCTCTCTCTTCCCAGCTGGCAACTAAACACTGAGCTCCTTTAAAACCCTGGACATCATGCACATGATCCCACTGACTGTTTTACCCCTGAACAGGTACCAGTGTTTGCAGTTTTGACTTTTTCTTTCCTCTTGGTTCTCAATCTATGGCACCAGAACCACTGGTGGTACTTGGCCTGTCTTTAGCAACATATAGTATTAACTGTATACCAGCAAATTACCTATAATGTAGGGTAAATTGGTCCAAACAGTCAGAAGTTGCTTCTGCAAATGAAATGACAGACAAAAAACCTATTTCTAGTTGCACGTCATAAAATCAGTAGGTTTGGACAATTTTTGTTTTCAACCTATCCCTCATCTTCCTCCTATCCCTGATCAGGTGGTGAGAGATACAGGTGAAGGAGAAAAACCCAGATATCTTTCTCCCCAGTGACACTCCCCGGCTCATTCTGGGGGATGCCAAGGCATTCCCAGGTCAAAGTGCATATCTCTGCAGTGAGTTCTGGGATTGCCCTGGGCTCTCCTCCCATTGGTGTATGCATGGAAAGCCTCCAAATGGAGGTGCCCAGGTGGCAACCTGATTAAAGGCATCAACCTCAACTGACTTCTTCTGATGTGGAGGAGCAGCAGCTTCCCCTGGATGGTGGAGCTCCTTACTCTATCTCTAAGACCAACTTGCATCCAGAATCTTGTTTTTTAGTCATGATTTTTATCTCATGATTACAAGTAAGGGTTACAACATAGACAGAGCGGTAGTTCAACACTTTGCTTTTTGCTGGAGCAGCACCTGCATTACTGCGGAGGAAGCCCCAATCCATCTACCCATCCTTCACCATCCTACTAGCACCCATGAACAAGACACCAAAAATCTTTTTCCAGATCAGAACCGGACTTAAAGCTAATCAATAACCAGGCTAATTATTAAGAGCAAAAAAGACTAATGGCAATAAATGTATCTTTGTAACCATTTGTTTTATTCTAAATATTTGTAAAATCTCGTAAACACACAGCCTGATGCCTCTACTCCTAAAAGAAATCATTATTGGTGGATCAGTGCAGAAATGCAAGACATTGCAAGACAATACTTTCATATTATAACTTTTAAAGAAAAAATTAAAGTTGGCCAGAAAATTCTGATTGGTGCATCTCTGCTAAAAATACTACAAACCATTTTTTCTGTCACCTGAGCTGAATGAAGTGGCTTAAATAAAACCTGTTTATTTGGTTGCATTGAAGCCAGGAGCATTTGTCCATCTGAGCTCCAAACCCAGCAGCTGCAGCCTTCCTGACAAAAACAAAGCAAGGACGTTCAGGAGCAGACACAACTGAGACCCTGTGATTTACACATGGCTTCCAGGTGCCGGCCCAGGCGTAGGACTGGGGGACCACATGTCGGGTCCACTGTTCTGACAAAAACAAACTCTCAGTGCTTCGCTGTTGGTTCAGTGAAGCCGCCGGCTGGGTGGTAATTGAAGGTAAACAAACAACATGCCACCAAAACTAAGAGGAGATGGGGGGTTTAGGATGGGTAGATTATTTTAATTATAGCCTTACTGGCTGAGTGTTTAACCATCTGTCAGAGACTGTTGTAAAAATGTCTGCTTTGGACTTGAAACGGATGTAAAAAACAGAAGAAATTCTGCTTACTGAGATTAATGGTGACAATATGTTAAAAAATCATTTTATTTTTACTTTTTTATTATATCCAGGCATCATGTATTTTGGGTTATGATGCATTTGTCGGTTTAATACATTCTGTGGTTTTCTAACATTTGCAGGAGATTTTATTCCAATAAGCACCTCTGAAACTAAAAGAATATAAGAATGTCTTTCTCCCATGTTGCAGTTTGAAACAAGGTTCAAGAAGAGCAGTTCTTAATGTTTGGAGTTACTGAAATACCAATAACTACATTGTTGAATGTTGAATTTTAAAAAAGCTCTTTCAGGAAACTAGGTTACTAGGACCAGAACTCCAGCCCTTCGATGCATTCAACCTGAAGGGTAAGGAACCATTAGCAGCGTAACCTCTCAGGTAACCTCCTAAAACATGGGCAGGGCTGCTCCCCGGAGGGACAATGATGGAAGTCTGGTCTCTAACTTAGCCCAAAATAACAAGCCTCCAAACGACCTCTCAAGGACTGTTTCTGTCCCGCCCAAGCTGTTAACAACCGCTCATCATGAACATGCATCACCACTTCAGAGGTTGTCAAGAAGTGACAATTACCTTTACATCAAAGATGAAAAAGACAAACCCTCAATTCAACCGAAATCCTTTTTATTTCTCTACAGAGGAGGGAGTAATGAGGTCAAAGCAGGAAACCCAAACACTGACGTAACGCAGTTGAGGAATAGATGGAATCCTGAAGGGGAAATGGTCAGAAATGTGTACATTCTTCCACTAAAAATAGTGGAAAAACAGACACATCCATGTAGTTGGGGGAACTGTCTTGCAGACACTTTGAGGGCTCATCAGTACATCAACAACCCCCATACCCCCTTTACTGTGTAAACACTGACAGGCATGATGAATCTCACTCACTGAGGAAATGAGGAAGAGATAGCTGAAGAACCCGAAGAGGAACGGCACTAAGTCTAAAGCAGGTCTGAGGTCAGAATTACTTTAACCTACAATCCAAAACTGAACCATGAACCATTAAAAGGCTTTAATGCAGGAACAAGCAACTGTGATGTAACACATCAACCATCCATCTGACTGCTGCATATCAGTCTGCGAAATGAAGTGCAGCTACTCATGGCTACTCCACCGTTTCCCGAGGTCATTTACACTGGTGATGGGTGCTCTAAAAGCAACAGAGTTTAAAGTGGGGGGAAATGCTTGCAGCTGCTGTACCAAGCGAGAAAAATAACAGCTTCCATACAGCAAACTGTCACCTGGAATCATCAGTCCTCAGCAGGCTCATTAATCCCCCAGACAACACAGAGAGATGCTGCTAAGACAGGTTGGGATTCAGAGCCGGAAAACTTCTTGAAATAAAATAAACTCAAATAAGTAGACATTTATTTAAAAAGAAAAAAAAAAAGTCTAGATAGCTTTAGTTTGCAGACGGTGGTCTGCAACCTGTGGCTCCAGGATCATATGGGCCCTCCATAGGAGCTTTATTTAACTTTGGACAAAAATGCTGCTAATATATTAAGTGTCCTAGGTATTTCCATAGAATGTCTCTAAATTTACACAACACAATGTCATTAGTAGCACAAGAAACCCTTTTTTTGTCATTAAGCCATAGATTACTTGCTGTTTTATTTTTTCTTCTGTTTCCCTAAATATAATTTATTTGCCATTGTTTTATATTTTCTTGGTTGTAAAACCTAAAGACAGAAATGAAATCAAGCTTCTTTCACTGTAAAACAAACAAATGTTATTGAAAGAGCTATGACTCTCGATAAGCATGTTGGTTTTATGACTCAAGGCAAATTTTATTTAGTAAAAGCAAGGGCAAAAACGTCTCTTGGGATTACAAAAAGTCGCTGAAAATCTGGACGGAGGTCTCATATCACACTTAAATGTTAAAGGTATGCCAAGGTTTTATAAACCTAAAGCATATTCTCTTTTCAAGAAGTTGCTAGAAAAAGTGCCAGAGTGACGAGTTTTCTCCAGCTGTATTTGAGCATAACGCAAACCAGTACTGCCCATCCAAAACTGGTGATAAACTGGCTGGAAGACGTCTATTACATTTTCCACTCACTTACAGAAAAGGCAAATTCTGGCATCTTGGAAAGATTTCAGGTTGCAAGAAAACACAGAATGGTGGAGTGGAAACTATAGGAGCTTAATCCATCACTTACTGTTAGCAAACTAAGACCACTGTGCAGGCTGGCTACCTGAAGCAGATGGCCCGACTAATTATCCAACCAATATCTGCTTGTAGTTTAGTTAATGGAGAGGATTTTACAAAGGGTAAAATATTTCTTGCTATATGCCATTGAACATTAAGTTCTTGCACCAACAAATAAAAACCATGTTGACAATGAAAACAATAACCTATTCAGGTGATCCCAAAGCATTTACACATATTCAGCCGATCAGAGTTCACCCAAATTGCCGATAAACGGATTAAACTTGTCAGCACATTGAGGGAAAACCCAATCCAAGCTCCTAAAGCCGGGCAGCGCCACAGAAAGCCAAGGAGTAAGAGCCAGAGGTATTGGAGAGGGATGCTGGATTAACTCTACTGATCCCTCTGTCTCTGCAGGGGAGCATCGGGGAAGAGGGAATCCTCTTAGCCACAAGGTAGAGAGGTAAAAATAGCCAGACACTGATTTCAAACATTACATTTTGAGGGGAGAATGTGTCCAGGGAGGGTTTCTTTGGGAAAAAGGTTGGGATTAGCATCTTAAATGATTAGTTCAGAGAAAGGCGCAAAGCTTGGACTCATTGTACAAGAAGCAGAGCCTGAAAACTGCTGACTGAACAGGTGCAATGTAACTAGAAAAGCAGTGATTAAAGCATGAGTTTATTTATAAACACCACCTCAGGCGGTTCGGATGTGAATATGGACTGCGCTCCATCCAGCACCTGCGCGCACTTTGGACACGCTCCAAAACCAAATTCAGAAACAAAATTTAAAATCAAAAAACAATAATATATAAAAAACTCACCGTAACAAGCAGGAACCGAGCAGGTCTGAGCTTTTTCTTTCTCCAAAACGATCGAAAATAAATACTCTATGCGTAACACTTTCTCCTTTTACATGTGAATAAACCGAGACGCTCAGTGCGCTCCTCTCTCACTACAGCATCGTTCAGTTAATGCAGAGAATAAAAGCCAGAAAAAGACGTGTATTCCGAGTTTAAATTCAGCATCAACGATCAGGAGAGCCGGAAGGAATTCAGAAGCATCAGGTAATAAAACCTCCGATAGTTGTGTTTGTCCGCTGCCTTTTCTGAGCTCTTACAGCCGCGCTCAGCCTCAAGACTTTACTGACACACAGAAAGAGAGAGACAGAGAGAGCGGCCAATCACAGAGCAGAGCACTCCTCCCAATCAAACTCCCCCATCTCACCCTTCCTCTGCTTCTTTCATTTTCATTTCCCTCTCTCTTTCTCCATTTGCTCAACCACACTGATATTTTCTCCATCCATCTAAAGTTTCACTTATTCCTTCCGTTTTATTTACAGGATTTTAAAGAGGAAAATCCAGCAGGTTCTGACTTGACAGGAACTTTGAGGGGGAATTTTATCAAGCTACAAGCAACAACTGAACCAATATGTCATAATCTGCTGCAGATTTTCACTTGTTTGGTCTGTCAGGCTTTTAGGTCTACACATATCTGATGATCAATACATTAAATAGATCCATTACATACAGAGATATGTTTCAAGTGTTAATTTCTGTTTATTTGGATGATTATGCCTCACAGCCAATAACAAAGTCCCAAATTATGTTTCTTAGATTATTTAAATATTGCAAAAGAGCAATTTTTCTATGTTTAGCTCTCCTCGAAGTGGACTGGCTACAGGGACTCTTTCTGCTGCAGACTGGTGGACACAAATATGTACAACTCCTTCGAGCTACAGACACTTAAGGTTGGAAACGAACACTCTTGTGTTTTAGTGTACCAACCTCCTGCTCGTTTATGAGCTCGTTTTTACAAAATATCTATCATCTATTATTAAAATGGAGAGAATTTTAATACTTGGGGATTTCAATCTCCACATTTATAAAAACAAATCAAAAATACTTTATTCATCCCAAAGGGATATTAAAATTGAAATTGATTTTGAAATTGATCCATCTTGTCCTATGGCAGCAGAACTGTTAACTCTCATGGACTCATTTAACTTTGTACAGCATGTTTCTGGTCCTTGTCATAAAAAAGGTCACACTTTGGATTTGGTCTTATCTTGTGGTCTAAACATTGACTTAGTATTGAGGATTTTCAAATAAGCAACCACCGCTATTTATTATTTAATCTGTCATTTACAATGGTACCTACTTTTCACATGGTAGGAAGGCAGACGTGAATTCTTAATGAATCCACATTGATTCTAGATGGTTGATCTAGAATGGCTCCCTCACTCTCACTACCTCAGTATCACTAACTTGTTGTGTTTCTATTGCGCTGACCCCACCCCCAGTCCAATCCTTGTGAATCTCCCCAAATTCTTCAATCGATTTTGCTTGACAATCCTTTGTGGTTATCCTTGTTGAAGTGTACCTTTCCCCACCACACTTCTTGCTTCTACTGAACTTCCTATCCATTATTTTTTTCAAAATTTTGTAAGACACTGAATGTTGGCTTTTCATTATCTGTAAGCCATTGCCATCTCAAAAACAAGAGGTAAAGGCTTGACATATTTAAGTCTATGTGTAAGTACTCCATATATAAGTTTTACTTTCTGAAATGAGTGACAAAAGATATTAAATTTGTCATGATTTTTTAACATTTTGAGCTGTGCTTATCATGTAATACGATATAATAAAACAACTAAAACCCCTCTGTCTCTGGAACCCATTTTTTTCCTCAAGGCCACGCTGACGTATGTTCACATAATACAAGAAGACAAGCGTCTCTAAGTGATGACACATAAATGGATGCTGCCTTTTGTAGAATAATGAAAGACCTTGGCACACAGTGAATGAAAGCCCAAAATGAAACTCGCGCAATGAATTTGTAGAAAGTAACAAAAATGTATGCATTAGAGGAAATAAACATGCAAACTGCGATTATATTTAAATGAAAGCTGTATTAAATCCTTTGCTGCAGTTCGTAGGTCAGTCTTGGTTTTGTCACCATGTTCTGTGTGCCTGGTTTCCGGGTGTTAAATGAGGCAAAAGTAAGAGCAAAAAACGTTTTATTTTCTCCTTCTGCACCTGAATGTCAGGTTGTAAGTAAACAGCATGACTTGCTCAGAGGGTGAGGCTTTTTTTTAGATAAACACCACTGCATGTATTTGGAAGGCAGGAGAAATGTGAAATAAATCTGAAATTAGTTGGAAAACATTTGCTCTTGGCTGACACTCTCCGCATTTCCGATCAGAGTAATAAGCCATGTTAAATTAACAGCAAATTTTATCAACATCCAGAACTATTACATAATGTGGGTTTAGCAAAGATTAACAAATAGGCCTAAGTAATTTATCTGGCTTTAATTTTGCTTAAAATGACTGCAGGAAGATCAGTTTTACAGTATGAACTGGGTCTCTCGGGAACATGAACCTTCTATGCTTCATCTTTACAAACGTCAGCTTTAAGGTGTTTTTAGGCTGCAGAAACATGTTCCTGAAACCACAACAGTTTTCTGGGTCTTCTTTTCCACCCCTATCATTTCTGCTGCAGAGACAAGCACAAACTATAGCTACCAGGGTGGACATTTTTTGTCAGGAGTGAGTTCTTAAAGGCTGACCAAATGCAGACAGGAAAAGAAATTTCATTAAAAAAAAAATGAAAACTTACATCTAGGCATGGAGTAACCAGAAGCAGATATGGACATGAGCAAACGTATTCACATCTAAGGAGTAAGTGAAACTGATGAGTATGTGCATGGTGCAGGACAATAGGTGAGACTGACTGGCATGAAGTAGGTGGAAAAAAGAACTGATTGCAGTGGCAGCGGCAGAAAGTGAAAGCAAAAACGTGACATGGGAATGACCTAACTGAAAATATTACCTGAAAGTATACAGACAATAACTAGAAAAATGAATAATTATCTAACAAGGAAAATATCTAAATAAATACACAAAAATTTTACAAAATCTCAAAAACTTCCAAATCATGACAATTTACCTCAAAAAACAGCCATGGTAAGAAGGCGTAAATGATCGGAGGCTGAACTATTTATAAGTGCATTTATTGGGATCCATATCCTTAAAGTCCTTTATGTTTAATTTTTGTTTTTAACTGGACAGCTTTTGAACCAGTGCAGCCGAGGCTAGATGAATAAAAGATTCACAGCTTGTCCGTTCAGGTAACAGCCTTCATGGAAGCAGCTACAGCCTGAAGGGTTCCTCAGCAGGATTCCGACCAGTGTGAAAACTGTGCAGGGTACTGCAGGATTCTCATCAAATTCACCCTCCTGGCACAAAGTGTTAAAGATTCAACAGCAAATCAGAGCCTTCATTGTAATGCTAAAAGGTAGATGGCCACTCTTACAAGGAGAAGGGTTTGCTCGAAGTGTCTGAATGTGTGAGTGTGACTTTCAGACTGATGTGCTGGATGTGAAACATACCCGCAAGAGAATAAATAAAAACTGACACAGACTCGTCCAATATAGTCTTAACATTAAAGCCCCTTTTCTACCAGTACCTACTCTACTAAACTCGGGTCGGCTCTACATGGTTTGGTTAGTTTTCCATTACAATTATGTACCATCTCAATGACGACGGGATCGCCATGCCGAGTAGGAACAAATGGAAAGGGGGGATAAGGCAGCAAGAATTCACTGTAAGATTTGTTTCTCTTGGTCTCTGGGTTTCTTGAAGAGATGCTTATGAGAAAAATTAAGTTTGATGTTTAACTGCCGGAGGGTCACCTCACAGCTCTTCTGATCTCTGTTTCTGCTATTTCACAAGTAAAACCCCAGACTCAGAAAAAAAATTTAAGTAAAAGTTTTAAAAACTCTCCCATGGAAAGATTTTCCAAAAAGTTTCGCAATTTAGAACAGCTCCCAATTTTTCAAATATCAAACAACTCGAATGTTTAAAACATTTCTTTTTTGGGGAACAAGGGTTTTTTTACAAAAAGTCTAAACTTTAACAATGAGTGTTTTCAAGTGGTTATATTGTATGATCTATCTTTCCAGGTACTATTTCATTGAAAAAAATCCATCAAATCCAAATATCCTCTCTGTTCTATACTTTCCACTTTTTTAAATTTGAGAACAAAATAAAATCTAATTAATTTCAGAAATTGTCAGTTTACTTCTAATCAAAGTTAAAAAAAAAAAAATCACATATTTTTATTTCTTTTTCTTGATTGAGCATACTAAAAAGACAGATTTTTAAAACCAAAATAATGTCCCAAAACCTTTGGTTTTTTGGTAGGGGTTACACCCCTAAAAATTCACGTAGTGCCCTTTGGCCACTATCCGGCCAAAAAAAATTTGGCCCTTAAAATCCCTTTTACCACGTGGCAGGAACTTGTAATTTTTTCCCTTTCCCCAAGACAACTCCTGTTTTGGGCCGAAAAAGGGGGCCCCTTCCCAACCATCCAAATAAATTATTGTGGTCAAAAAACCAGGTTTTAAATTTAAACTGTCCCCCCCTTTTAAATCTTTCAAAAAAAAAAATGCTCACGTTTTGCAGTGCCTTTCTTAGTAAGTATAAAAATGTGGACGAAAAATGTTAAACATTAACAAATGTCTGCCTACTGAGTCTCATTTCTGGGTAAAAACTCTGATAATGAACAATGACTCGTATTAATCAAATCCAATATATCCAATATATCACAACACCACTAATGACTGTCATGGATCATCAGGAGTTAAGCTTGTTTTCCCAATTTTTCAAGAAGTTCAGAAGATCTGTTTGGGTTTGCAAACTCTTGTTGGTGGTACGTCATCATGGTGATGTTTGAAGGAATGCAAAGCTTCACAGGAATGTTCATAGGGACAAAAGCACAGCAGGAAAAAAATGCAGCTGCTTTATTCATTCGAATGAAACAAAAGCTGGAGCAGTGGGGGGATGAATGCAAAGGCCTCAGGTCAAAGAACGCAGGGACAAATTTTTACAAAGTTTTAGGTATTCACAAATGTTTAGAAAACATACAAATGAACAAAACAAAGACAGAGCTAACATTGTTAATGGAGCCACATGTACCTGAAGGACTCACATCCTCAGTCACATCTACATTGATGCATGTTAATGTGTCTGCTAACTGCTGCTGCTGATTGCAAACTCGTCTCTGTTTCAAATAACAAGAGAAATCATCCAAAGGAAAAGGCTCCTAGAGAAGGAGGCGAGGTGTTAATGGTTTCTCTTGGTCCTGAGATGTCTGCTTTGACACTTAGGGCTTTCATCTACTAACGCAACAACTTATACCTGATGTAGAGAGGTCCTATGCATATTCAGGCAGCTCTGCAGAAAGGAGATGTTTTGTTTAGTCAAAGGAGTTGGAAACAAGATTTTAAAGCAGTAAAGTTTGATTATCTGGTTATAAAAAGACTTGCTTTCACATATTAAATGTTTAAGTGTCACTTCTTGTTTCAGCGTTAGAGATACAATAAGCTCTTCAAATTATGCATTTTTATTATTCTATTTCCTCTGGGTTGTTGGCTGGCTGATAGGAAAAAATTAACTTGTCATCAGAAACTAAAATAGAAAATAGATTTGAGGAACTAATAGAAATATGTTGCTCTGGAATTTTCTTTAGACACAAAATGAGACCGAAGGGAAAAAAAAGAACATGAAAAAGTCCCATGGTTTGGAATAGATACGGGGGTTTCACAGAGAATAAAGGTCATGTCACCAAATGACATTTCAACATTTACCTACCTATACACTTTTACACTTCAGGGATCAGTTTTACTTGTCAGTGAATTGTTTTTGCTTCCCAGGGGTTTTCAGCTGAAACTTAATTTTTCAGTCTTTTAGAAACAACATGACAAACATCAGTAAATAAATTTACCCATAAAGTAACGTTGGTTGGTATGCTTTATTTTTTTTTTAAACTGTTGAGCTGGTGTTTTAACTGTTAACTTGTTGGTGTTACAAATTATTTTATATTATTTTAAAAATGTTTAATTTCTTTTTTTTAATTTTATTAATTTCTTTCAGTCATTTGCAATGAAAAATAAAAAACAAAATCGGATCAATTGCAAACACAAAGCCAAAGTGACTGAAAAGCTTTAAACTTAGTTTAGTTTTATTACTTTATTTTGAACATGAGTGTAAAATAAAAAAATATATTAACATGTATAATCAATAGAGATTTTACAGTTTTCACAGCATAACTCAATGTTATGTTCGAAACGGGGTAGGAAGTGATATAAACCTATTCAATCTCCAAATGTTGATGGATCCGTCGGTAGCCATTAGCATTATACTTGTGTTTAAACATTCAACGTTGGTCTTTAACTTATGACATACTAGGTTTTACAAAGCTACAAGTTGCAAATAAAATTATTTTTTAACACACATAAGTACACAGTAAAACGTTTTGAAACAGATTCAACACACAGTTTTTACACAATAAAGAAATTAAAAGTTATTTTGTCTGTTTCAAAGTTGCAGTGCGACAAAGTGATTCAAGTATTGCCATAATAAAAACAACAAAACTGCAATATTTACAGTTTATATCTCACTTTTTATGAGTAAATTTTGGGCCTTAATTCAATTCCGTGCTGTTCTATACAATGCAATAACAATTACATCCTCATTACATTCATGAATGTCAGATTCATTTTAAAATGCAGCCTGTATATCACTAAAAAAAACTCTGTATAATAAGATATTTTCATATTTCCCCACCTTCATCATCTAGAAACCAAAACCAGTTTTTAAACCTGAGACAAAAACCAGGGCAGTGAGGATCTGACTACAGTAAATAAGTAATGTCAGAGCTCGCTCTGTCTCCTCTCCTTTCTTGGATTTTTTTCTTAACCTTTGATGGGGAGAGACAGGCTTAAGGAATGCTCCCTGTGTGATTAGTAGTGCAGAAAAATAGGTCAGCAGGCATACAACGAGGTAAGATGAAGTGCATGTTGGAGACGTTTACGTCAGCAGCTTCTGAAGCAGGACTAAGGAATCCCGCTGTGGAGACTCAGGATTCCTGCATGCACGCTGCTCTTCGGCAT
>JAHHUM010001027.1:86480-151079 GCA_036173005.1 Crenichthys baileyi
GGTTGAGGTGCAAACACACCCTCCATTTCTGCTACCAGTATGACCCCCTCTCTTTTCCAATGGTTATAATCAATCTGAAAGAGAGAGGTATCCCAACTGTTGTGGTTTTTAGTATAAAAATGGCCATCAGTGGGCTCTAGATGGATTAACTGTCTACTTTTAAGGCTAGGCTTAAAACTTTCCTTTTTGATAAAGCTTATAGTTAGAGTGGCTTAGGTTATCCTGAGCTATCTTCCTTATTTTTACCTCCGTCTTCTTCCCTCCCTGTTGGATGGAGTAAGGGGGAGTCAGGATTAGCCTAAACCGGCTCAGTTATGGTTGAGGTGCAAACACACCCTCCATTTCTGCTACCAGTATGACCCCCTCTCTTTTCCAATGGTTATAATCAATCTGAAAGAGAGAGGTATCCCAACTGTTGTGGTTTTTAGTATAAAAATGGCCATCAGTGGGCTCTAGATGGATTAACTGTCTACTTTTAAGGCTAGGCTTAAAACTTTCCTTTTTGATAAAGCTTATAGTTAGAGTGGCTTAAGTTATCCTGAGCTATTTCTGTAGTTATGCTGCTATAGGCTTAGGCTGCTGGAGGACATAATGACCACTTTCACCCTCTTCGCTAGATTCTCACACTACTCTACAATTTTGCATTATTTGCTGTTCTTTCAGCTTTCAACTTTGTTCTCTCTCTTTTCTCTTTCTAAAAGCTACACCTGGCCTGACTCTGTGTCTACCTGTGACACCTTTCTGGAGAGGGGCATCGTCCAAGCTTCTGCTGGCAACAACTTAATGCTCACCCTCTACCGATGTCTCACATGGCCCTGTCTTTCAGTGTTTAACCCTTTCTCTCTCCTAGACATGGCAGTTGACTGAGCTTTTGCTGTGACTAACTCTATGTGCTCTCTTTCAGACTCTAACCTTGAAACCTGGCTCAGAGTTTATCTGTTCTTTCTTTCTAGGTGAAACGACTAAAGGAGCTACATCCATTAACATTTACTTTTCCTTCCCATAGAAAGTACTCCTGGATCAGTGCTTCTTTGTTCTCTTTGTGTCTCTGCTCTGTTCTCTCAAACCCCCAGTCGGTCGTGGCAGATGGCCGCTCACACTGAGCCTGGTTCTGCTGGAGGTTTCTTCCTGTTAAAAGGGAGTTTTTCCTCTCCACTGTCCCTACATGCATGTTCAGTATGAGGGATTGCTGCAAAGTCAACACCAGTGACTGTCCACTGTCTCTACAAGCTCATCCGGGAGGAGGGACTGCTACAAATCTCTGACTCGATGCAACCTGTTGGGTTTCCTTAGATAGAAAAACTTTTTATCCAATTTGAATAAATAACTGAATCTGACTACACTGTTCAATGATTAGGATTAATTGGAATGTATGTACCTGAGTTTTGTGAAGTGCCTTGAGATGACGTGTTGTGTATCGGCGCTATATAAATAAACTGAATTGAATTGAATTGAATTGTTCATCTCTCATCATTCATTGTAATTCCAACTGCAAGGCATCCATTCTCATATTTCTATTTTTGTTTGGCTTTACAGCATAGCCTGGTTATCTTTTCACTCCTGTGACACAGTTCTTCAGGATTTTGCTGAAGAACTGTCTCCCAAGGCATAACAACATTAACACACTTGCAAATGGTGAAGTTTATGACACATGCCCACTGTGGCTTTTATAGCTCCAGCAGGTCCTCCTTCTATTGGCAAACACTTTCCCCAGCTTGAAAAATAAGCTTATCCATTCTCCACTGCGTTTCATAACTTCTAGCTATGAGATATACCAAGAAATTGATAAGGAGTAAAAAAGACTCAGCTTTATGTTATTTGGTTATGCTCTGTACTGGAAACAATAAAAAATGTATTTTTTGAGTATGTAACATGACCACAAATCAGAGCAGAACAATTTTCAAATCCAAAACACAAGTCATTATGTTTCCTCAAACAACACCATGTTCATTTACCTTTAAACATTATGCTTTTATTTTAAGAAAAGGAAAATACTTTCATGGCCATCTGGCTTTTCAGCATTATTTCTGTTTATAGGACCACAAAATATACACTCACTGATAGAATTTGTTAAGCTACAGGTTAAGAACTTAGAAAGAATGGTCCAGTTTGGATATAATTTGTTGAATGTGCAGAGTAGGCATGGGCCATTATGAGATTTTCATTGAATGATAACCTTGAGTATAAAAATGCAGTTTCAATTTATCACGGATTGAAAGAAAATGTAGATCATGGTCTAATAGCTTTAATTGAAATCATTAAAGCAACAGATATTCCTACTATCATTATATATTGAGATATAATAGTGTTTCTATCACAATTTCCTTGTTATGTTGATACATGGACCTAAGTAAAAAACAGAACCTGCTAAATTTTGTAGCAATTGTCAAATGCTTATTGAGCAGAATGTTACATGTTTTTGCCATTATGGTCTTCATAGAGTAACAGAGGCAAAACAAGGTGATATTAACTGGTTAATTAGTCAGGCTGTCTGCTTCGGTAGCCTGCATTCGAATGATTTACAGACATGGCGCTTGTAGCCTGCCAACTGTAGCTTTAAAACAACATTACTAAAAAAATTATGGGTGGCTCCATCAGTTTCCCGAACACGCCTAACAGTGTCTTCTATGATCAAAACTATTTTTGATCTCAAATATGTATTTCTGGTTGGCTAGAGAAAAATGTGGCTGCCTTCTTCAATTAGCAGTGTGCAGCAACAGGTGTGGGAGGGGTGGTATTTTTTTCCTCTATCCTCCATACAGCCAGAAAAAAACTTTTTTGGCACCTCATAAAAAGAGATTTAAACTGTAGAAACAATGTAATTGTTTAAAACCTTACTATAGGTACTAATTGTGCCACTTCTTTGGGGTTCTTAAACTTTTTTCCTCATCATTGAAATTGCAATGATCACATGACCAAGAAAAATATACAGTAAGACTTTAATGTATACTGTGACTTCACCTGCATCATCGCTTTCTTCATAATCTGGTCCCTCCTTGGCTCTGTCCAAGGCTACAGTCTCTGTTTTTCCCCAGTATACAGCAACCAGTGCAAAAATCACATCCATTTGTATATTCCCTATCATTTGCATATATACCCTCAGATAGAAACTCACGTTCTCCACACTTTCACCACCATCCTTCTCCTTCTTTTTGTATTTAAATTGAGTTGAGTTGACATTTTACCGGTCTCCCTCGCTCTACACCTCAGTTATTTCCCAACTGAATCACTCCTGTCTTTTTTTCTACACCTTCCCCTCCTTTCTCTCTTCATCTGTGCTCTCCTATACAAGATGATGTGACTGATTAACCTCCATTTTTCATCCCTGACCTCAATGTATAGTTTCGACCTCTGTATGTCTTAAAAGTTTGTCCAATGCCAGCTTTTTTGCTACCTATACATCTTCCTGTTAATACCAGTCCATCACTTAGGCTGTGTCTCTCTTTTTCTTCACATCGATGACGACTACTGATCAATTCATTCATTTACTGACCTTTACAGACACAGACTATTAGACTTGTGTCCGTACACAGAGAGGAACTCAATAGATATTTACTAATGATTGCATATGACAAAAAGAAATGGAGAGCAAGGTTCAACTGCTGTCTTTTCACAGCCAGAAACATAGCATCCAATAGCCGATCGCAGCATGTTCATCTTTAAATCCAATCATTATTCAAAGCTGCCCTTAGAACAGTAGCAGACTGGAAATTCCTCTGAAGCAGCATTAGACAAGGTCCACTGCACCCCACGACACCAAATCCACCGATTCAAAGACTGATAATCATCGTTATAATTAATTCAACACACTTGAAGAATATCTGATTAAAATGTTCCATTGAAAGAATAAGGGACACTATTCAAACAGTCTCTCCAGACGTTAAATCCTTTTCTTTTTTTCAAGAAAAACCTGAACACACCTTCAGACATGATCTGATTCAAATAGATGGGTCAAGACTTTTTCACCAAATCTGTACAGCGTTTGAATATTTTTATTTTTAGGAGACTCTTTGATTTTCTCATTCTAGTCGCCATTTAGCAAGCCTTTGCAATTATTTTTGCCATTACTTTTGTGTACTTGTTTTTTTTTTTTTTTTTTCCATAGAAGGTACCCCAGTCTTCGTGCTGCCTTGTTTCTTTTCTGGACAAAGCCATTAACAGAACTATGGCTGTCATTAAATCTATAAACTCATTATCTTTTCTGTAAAAATATTCCAGTCCCGCTGCTTCTCTGTAAAAATCTATAATCCCTCTTTTGATTATATCACCTTCCAGTGTTGTTGTAACGTGTTAATATGTCTTTAGGGGTATATTTATATCTTGGTTGTTTACACTAAGTTGTTTTGTATACACCAATACTTTAAATTCAGTAAACACATTTTACAGGTAAATTCTATGTGCAGCACCACATTGGTTCCATCAAACAGAAATTGAATTAGCTGATGTGTCACTAAGTATTCAGATCATCAATTGTCTGGTGTTTTTTAAATTTCTGTAAAATAGTCAGTACTTTGGGCCCCTACATTGGACATACGTACAATACAGGCTAAGAGACTGATAAGACTAAGAAGTTAGATATTTGTTCCTGATAACATGGCGGTGCCCTAAAAATGCATATTTTTTAAGGAATAATAACTAAAAAAACAAGTTCCAAGACCTGACCAATCATTTATCAATGCTTCTTCTGATCCTGGGATTTAAATAGACTAAATTAAAAAACTATATAAAAAAAGGTAAGAATGTCTGAGTTGTCACCAATCTATCAATAAAGGAATTTCTGTACCTTTAATGGCAGTGTAAAGAGTAGGACTGTGTCTTATTTAACGCTGTTTTTAAGAGCTTCAGTTAAGCAGCAAAAAAGGCCTGAGTTGGAGAAAGACTAAAGCAACCATAACAGCCTCATACATAAAAGTCGTTTCTTTTCTCATTGTTTGCCCCAGTAGAGATTTGTCAGATGACATTTCTGTCTTTAGAACTCCTCTGTCTGCATTTCCTTAATTTCTTCTTACGTTGCTGTACTCCGAATGTTTTGAAGCTGAAGCCTGTTTTCCGTCAGTGGATATGAGTATAGGTGCGAGGACTATAAAAACAGAGCAATTAGTACAAATTGCTGCCTCTTTTCTTACGATCTGATCTTTGGCAGAGCATGAACCATGCGTGTTCTGCAGAACAGCGACTTTCTCATAAATTCTGACAATGCTGCAGCCTCCCATGCAGTCAGGACATATATGGAGGTGTTTATTTGTGCTTTATAAGTTAACTGCACTCAAACAGCTATTAAATATAGTTTTATTTTTCTGATTACCTGCTTTGTGCTGCAGCCTATACAGCTTTTTAGTTTAACTCTCTCCTGTTCATGTAATATTTAGATTTATATTGTATTAAATATTGTCTGATCTTGCATATTGATTATGAAATCCATAATCTGCCTGAACATGATGTTAAATCTGCATGCAGTCCCTCCACGTAGCCTGAACAGTTTCTAACCAACCAAGTTGTTTACCCCAATCTTTTTTTTAACCCTTATTTTGCAAGATACAGACCTAAGTATAATTATATAAGTAATTTGTGGAAAGTTTGTTGCCAGTGTCAATCTTAAAAAACAGCAATCATTGATATGATGTTTTCGGTTTTGGTTTTGGTTTTCTTTTTATTTTGAATTCAGAAACAGAAGACAGAGAGTAAAAAAACCCTGTTTGTCTGTTTATGGCTTCTTTTCAAATTGAATATAAAAATTGTCTAGCCTTTAAACTTATTGCAACCAAGTACAAACCTAAGACTGAGAAGGCCAGCAATTGAAAAATAAGACGTTTTTTGTCCTTCATAACAGCAGTACACACTGTAAAATGTTAAGTTATAAAGAAACATGTACAGAGTTCTACTGATGTTCTAAACCCGTTGTTCTCTAACTGTGGGGCAACTACCTGGGATGTGTTTAGAGAAAGACAACCCAGGTAGTTTCAGAAAAGGTTGTTTGGAACAAAACCAAAACCGCTTTAGTGATGGTTTTAGGCACAAAAGCAAGTTTGAGGTATTGCCTTGGCTTCCAAAACCCCTGAATCTCTATCTGATAGAGCAACTCTGGGATCTCCTGGACAAACAAGTTGGAACCATGGGTTCCTACCATGCAGGTTACAGTGCTTCAAGGTTCTACTTCCAAACTCTTTGTGCCAGATACCAGAACACACCATCAGTGGTCTAGAGGAGCCTATGAGCTAGGGCTGTTTTAGCAGCAAAATTGGAACCAACAACACTATTAGGTAGGTAGGCATAATGGTTTGCCTGTGTGTATCCCTTTTGGCCTGAGAATGCCTTGGGTTCCCCCAGAGTTAGCAGAGGAGTGTCATAGGCGAAAGGGATGTACGTGTATCTCAAAGAAAACTCAGGGGCTGTTTACACGACAATGACTAATTGAAACGGGATATTTTTTTTTCTGTTAACATGTCTACACGACAACGTTTAAATTGCAATCTTCGCTCATATGGCAACAGTATTTCCCACACCACACCACTAGTAGGCATACATGCATGCAAGGCATGCTTACAAAACGGGAAACAATTTGCACTTTGTTGGAGAACCGTCGTCAGATTCAAGAGTCAGCAGCACAAGTAAGTACTCTGCGATCCACCATTGTTATTTTTGATATCTTCATCTTTTGTGGGTTTTAAACAGGTCGGCAGCTGTTATGTTGTGTGCTTGCAAATTAATTTCTACTGATTTCAGTCATACTGTGCATGAGCCGGATTAAAATTTTCCCGTCTACATGACAACGGAGACCAGAGTGTTTTCAAACCATTACACTCTGACAATCGTTTTCAAATTGTGCCATTTTCAGAGAAAGAGTGTGCCAATAATGCATCTAAGCTTTTCCGTTTTCACCTGAGAAAACATTGTGGGAACAAGGCCTCAGTCTGTTGTTAGCCAGTGGGCTAGGATTAGCATTGCAATGTGAAGTGACTGCACCTTCTGACATCACAAAGGTTTTTGCCATATTTTATCTCTTTGTCTCCGTAAATCTGTAAGACTGCTGGAGATAGGCACCAGCTTCCCTGCGACCCACTATGGAATAAGCGGTAGAAAATGACTGACTGACTGAAATTATTTTGCAATTATTTACAATTTTTGTTCAGTGGATGAAGCTAGCAGTAGCTAACAACTGTAAGTCAAAGGTAGGTACCAACAGGGATTCATGTTACTTCCTCGTTGGTTTTCTGTCTGTAGTTTGTTTTATCACTCTTCAGCCTTTTGTCTCCTTTAGTCTAGTTTGGTGTGTTTTCTCCTTTGCTTGTTTGTCTCCGTCTGTTTGAATTCTGCTTCTCTTACTCTGTTTCTCTTGTTTGTTGACCTTTGCTTCCTGTTTTCTGCTCATCCATCTTTCATACTGTCTCCTTACCTCCTCTTTGGTCTGTCCCATTCCAGTTTACTGCCTACATCTGCAGCATCCAATCGCACACATTCACACACATGCCCACACCCCCGCTCTGCTGGGGATGAACTAAAACACAAGTCCTGCTATGAGTCAGTCAGGTGTAGGTGCCCTTGTGTGTGTTTGTCCGTGCATGGTTGTGTATCCATTGTTAATTAACCCCCCTTCACCCAGCTCAACCCCCTCAGGAGAGGCTGTGCACTGAACTTGTTCCCCAAGCTCCTGCCAGCTAATCCACACCTAAGTCTCCCTGGTAAACAATCAACACGCAAAGATCACATAGTGAGCTCTTTAATGTGTGAAAGATACGCAACTCGTGTAAATTCAGCCCTTTACCTGAACACAAAAGCATATCAGTGGTGCAACACCTGTGCAACAGTAATTGTGGTTTTTATCTGTGTGTGACATCATGCACACACACCTGGAGGGATTTCAGAGTCACACATTTATGGCAGCATTGCTGTACACCCAGTCCCACAATAAAATATGCAGAACACCAGCATGGCACTTGATGTCTGGCTCTCACTGCCGCAGCTTGTAGTGCCAGTGGGGAAAAAAAAAAAAACAAAAGCAGCTCTGAAACGTGCCGTTTCCCAATTTGCCATAGACAACTACTGTGTTTCATGATGACACACAGACTCACTAAGGGCTCAGTCTAAGTTACAGCTCTCTCCCTTTTTGTGTGGATACCAGACACTAGCTGCCAATATAAATGCCAACACTGATGCCAGCTAATGTGTGTGTATGTTTTGGACAGAGGAAGATCACCAGCTACAACGCACACGCAAGTGACGTGTGTTTGTAGAGCAAACAAGTAGACTGGCATGCACTCACACAAGCTGACTGCAGTGGCATACACATGAATGAGCAAAAACACAAATATCCAAATGTGGCTTTATATGCAGAACCTAATTGTCTCTCTGGTGCATTTTGGCCTTTTTTCTCCGCTCCACGCTCCCTGTTTAAATTGAGATACTGTGTTTGAGAGAGGGTGTGGTGCTCTGCCTGTGAATGGCATTTCAATTCCCTCACTTGTACACCCTCTATAAAGCTTGTCCTGAAAGAAGGCCTGCTGTTGATGTGATTATTTTATGGCTGTCTCCATATTTGGTCAGATTTAATATTCCATTCTAATCCCAATCATTCAGGAATGCCTAGGCCCCGTTGAAAACCTAAACACAGCTTGAGTTTATACCACCGGCCTTGTGAAACACCAGGTCTGTTAATCCACTTGAGAATTATTCTAAAACAAACACCTTTCAATCGTCAAGGTCAGGAGACTATGAATACATGTGATTCCCCAGTACTGCTCGGGTCCTCTTGGTGGGGAGGTTGAATATTATGAGCCCGACTGGCAATGGAGTATTTTATGGAGTCCATATTAGGGTTGGACGCCAGTCAGGATGTTTTGCCTGCTTAAACCCAGCGATGGCATGATAGAGCCAACATCGCCAAAGAGGGCTAAACACTCCTTAAAGTAGTTTTTGCTGAGCCATTCCTCCCTCTCTCTTCCTCTCTCTACAGTTGATTTTGTTATTCATTTTAGAGCTTGGCCAGCACAAGGAAGAAGTGGGAATAAAGGGAGAATTTTTTGCTGGCAATGACAGTCCAGGGCACTGTCTGAAACAGCCAGCTTTATGAGAATTGGTTTGTGGGAATTTGTCCTCTGTTAAACCTGTAGTGACAAAAATCAGGTGGCCAGAACTTAATAGAGACTGCAAATGTGGGAGCTGTAAAGGGAAAGAGGAATAACACTGCTGCTACATTTGCAAGGACGCAAACCAACAGTGACGGAAAACAGTTCACCCACTTTTTACTCTGATTCCATAATTTTCTTTATAAATCTCTTTTTTTACATGCTTTCGTTTCTCTCCACTAACAACCAGGAAATGTATTGAAGTGTGGTAGGAAGCACTTAGCCACTTTAATGTAATAGACAGACAGCTCTGGTGCGGGTCTTTAACGTAGTTACAACAGAATATTGAAAAATACATTAGAGAGCAGGGCTGGTGGGATACAACTGTGACTGCATTAGACTGAACTGGTTTTCTGAAAACCGTAGAGTACTTTATAGAATGTAGTCGTCCGTCATGTCTTTATATTTCCCTCCATAGAGCAAGTCATGTTTGTGAACAATAGTTCTCTGAGGTTTCTAAATGACTTTATGCACTGCAGTTGTATTTTTACTCATTTTAAGTCCAAAACTTGACCAGAAATCCATTAAAAGGTTCAAGGCTCAGGGATGAAACAGTGTTAAAAAAAACAAGCTATAAAACTCAAGAAATGACCTACTGTTTCTTTCAAAGAACTGATTTTAAAAACTCATGGGACAAACCAGAATTGTGTCCCAACAACAGATTTTAAAAACTCAACATATGAATCAAATTAAATATAAGTGATGTGTCCAAAGAAAATATTGAAAACATTCAGAGGATACAGTGCCATGTCCAAAAATCCGATTTGGAACACTCAAGAGGTGGAATAGTGTTGCCCCTGGGGCGCGGTGCTGGAGGTGTTGGGGTTTAAGCTTTCGACCCATGTACAGAGGCCTTAGTCCTTGACACAGGCTGTCGCGGGATCGAATCCTAGCCCCAATGATGTTTTCTGCACACCCTTCCCCCACTCTTTCAACCATTTTCTGTCTGCTTACTGTCAAAAAATTATAAAATAAAGGCCACTAGTGTCACAAAAAATATTTAAAGAAAATAGTGTTGCCTCTGAAGAATCAGTTTTAAAAGCCTGAGTTGCAACTCACTGTTATGTCCCAAAGAACTACCTTGAGGGTTGATCTGGTGCTGCCTCCGAACAATCAGTTTTAACTCAGTGGACAGTCTAGTTTTGAGTTCCAAGCACCGGGTTTAAAAACCTAAGAGATCAACTAGAGTTATGTCCAAAGAACCAGTTTTAAAAGCTACTTGAATTCGATGATTTAGAGTTACATCAGAAAAACCTTTCCATGTGCCACAAGATGAAAAGCACAGCACACCCTGGAGACGTGGCCTGGTATTTAACATTAAACGCCTGACAAACCTTGCCCATTAACACTCGTACCTACTGCCAGTTAGCTTATCTTGGGAATGTTAGAGCAAAGCTGAGAAACACACCACTTTATAACAGGCCTTTATCATAGCTGGGTAAGATAATTTTTTAAACATTTAATTTCATATAGATAAGCCAAGCGTTTTAACTTCAATAGCATTCTAGTTACAGTTTTATGAAAGTAAACTCTTCACACAGGCAGCAACTAGATTTTTGGCTCCGTGTTTACAGGTTTCTCTCATCGGATTCCAGCAATAAAACTGAGTTACCCTGGCCCACTCCACACAGCCATTACATCAATGAGTGCACCATCTGAATGCATTGAATAGTGAATAGGATATAGCAGCAGATAATACGGAAGAGGGGAATGGAAACGGTATAATGCATGTTCACTTCAAATCTTCTTTCTTTCCTTTTCAGCATCACTTCTCTACCCCCTTCTCTACCCCCCACCACCTACCCACCTCTCTCTCCTTCCCCACACGCCCTCTGCTTCATATCTTCCTTTCATTACCTGAAGAGGAAGCGGTGGAGGGGAGGAGGGAGGAGCTGAGATTGAAGGTAGTTAGTGGGTGCTGAAGTTAAAGGGGTGTGTGTTGGGGGAAGGTGACAAAAAAGGTGGTAAGAGTGAGCGAAGGTTGGTGAGGGGTTGCCCTGGCAACGGCGAATGGGGTCCTCGTTAGCCCAGCAGGTGCTAATAGAGATAACAAGGGGGTGTCGAGGGGGGAGACATGGCAGATTGGGGGAGGAGGGAAACAAGACCAGAAACCCTATTTACACTACTTTACCTCATCTTGCATCCTTCGTTAACTCTTCTGGACCTTGACTCCTTACCCATTATTTTCCTCACCCCTTTGTTTCTGTCTCTCCCCTTTTTCAACCCCCTTTTCACTTTAACCACCTCTTTCCATTTCATCTAGATTGCTTGTACTCTTTTCAACAACTACCGGCCCTGCCATCTTCTTTTCGCCGTCTTTCTCCCCCTTGCTGTCTCTCCATTTCCACTTTTCTTTCTTCAATCCATTTATGTCTTCCTCATCAAGTCTTCTCTTTCACCCTGTCCTCCGTCCATCTCACAACACTTCAAGACGGATAGAAAATAAAGTCCTCCAGCAGCTCTCCAGATGGGGAAAGAAAAAAGGCCATACAGACAGAAAATAAAAGCTGAGGGAACAAGGAGGGTAAAGAGAGGGAGAAAATGACATTCAAATCGATACTTGTGTATGTCAGTTTGTATTTTCTCCCTCTACACTTTCTCCTGAATCTCTTGCTGAACACACACTCAGAAACCTAGCAGTTTGTTGCCTGTTCAGGTTCTCTCAGAGTTCCCTCTACTTCAGTTGCCCCCACCGCTTTGTCGTCTCAGGACGAAACCTCTTCATGAGGCATTGAGCAAATTGACACATCTTCCACTGTCATTTCATGCATTTCCAGTTCATACAACTCACTGCTAATTAAAATACAAGTGCCCAAGGCTGGGCCACTTATCGGCACAAAGAAAACACAGGAACCCTGCTCTACCACTTCACATCAGTGCAGCCAGGCATGCTGAAAGACGCAAAGTGCTCCGCTATACTCATAAATTCTCAATAGGCAGTAATGAAAATGTCGGACATGACAAAATATACCTGTGCAAAATAAATGATCAGCTCCAACATCTGTAATTTACATCTAGAATGACTTACATAATACTATATGTCAATTGAAGGTGTAAATCCTTTATCTTTAACCATAAGGAAACTGTAAACTCAGTCCAGACGTTTTAGTGTATGCCATTTTATAGATAATAAGAAATCTTCAGCAAAGCTGTCAAGCTATTGACTGCTGTCCAAAGCCTTAAGCTGACTTATTTCCTAAGGCTAGGAGTAATTAGCCTCTCTTCTTGTTTTATTTCCAGCTTTGTTTAGTATTTAAGGCAGAGAATGGAAGGACGGATATTGATGCCATAAGAAGCTGGACTCAGTGACTTATACATAGAGTTGGTGCTCAGTCAGTTAATATGGTTTCCATTTAAGGTGACTGAGTCTTGCACAAAATGATAACCTGATTGTGAAGTCAAACAGCTGATCACCCAGTAAAGATCCACATGTTGTCTCCAACTGAGGGACTTAGGTGTCCAGCTGTGTCCCAGTACATTATTGTGTATTTTGTATTCTGTTCAGGGATTTTTATGTAGGCGTTCCTACATAAAAATGGTGTTCCTCCCTGTGCTTGATGTTTAGTGTTTGTTTTAATTTTAGTGCCTTTTAGTGGGCAGTGTCCACCCCCCCCCACACACACACACACACACACACCCGCCAGCCGCACCAGCCACCTTCTATTATGACCCTGACCCCTCCTTGAGTTTGGGTGCTCCAAAAGAACAACATGTGACACATTCAGGGGATACAATTCACTTCAGTTTATTTATTCAGCCAATTCATAACACATGTCATCTCAAGGCACTGTGCAAAGTCGATTCAATCGAATCAAACAGATTTCAAGTTAGGTACATACATTCATCTGATCCTAATTATCAAACAGTGCAGTCAGATTCTGGTTATTATTTAAGTTGGTTAAAAAGGTTTTCTATCTAAGGAAATCCAGCAGAGTTCATCCAGTCAGTGACTTGTAGCAGTCACTCCTCCTGGATGAGCATGTAGAGACAGTGGACAGTTGCTTGCATTGACTTTGCAGCAATCCATCATACAGAGCATGCATGTTAGTGACAGTGGAAAGGAAAACTCCGCTTTAACAGGAAGAAACCTCCAGCAGAACCAGGCTCAGTGTGAGGGGGTTAGAGAGAACAGAGCAGAGACACAAAAAGAACACAGAAGCACTGATCCAGGAGTACTTTCTATGGGAAAGAAAAGTAAAACATTAATGGTAGTAGCTCCTTTAGTTGCTTCATCTAAGAGAGAAAGACAGCCAAGTAGATGGTGAGCCAGTTTTCAAGTCTAGAGTATGAAAGAGAGCACATACAGTTAGTCACAGTACAAGCTCAGCCAGTAGCTATGTCTAGGAGAGACAGGGTTAAACACTTAATTATCTAAATCTTAAATATAGTAATTTAGAGGTTCCTTTTGAAGAGAACCTAGTCACATGATACAATGAGAAGTACAAATTCAATAGAGAAACTGAATTTCCTTTTTTGAAAATTAGCCTAATATTCTGCAGATGCAAGAAAACACCAGACATTTAGCATACTCAAGGCTTGAACAGAAATACAGAGAAAATAGGGATAAAAAAGGAGTAGAACAGAAAAATAATTAAGAATGGATGAACAGAAATGTCTGTAATTAGTTATTGACATTTTAAGACAAAGTGAAACTACGTAAGCCAATAAATCAGCTCTTAGTTCTTCTCGTCATCTTGAACAGGAGGATTTGGAGGATTTTTCAGAAAATAGTTAAATGCACAAATATTTAAAAGCATCCCAGATAAAAAAATATCATATCATTGAAATATTTAAACTGAAATAAAGCTGAAAATACTACTGTTGGAACTGAGAAAATTATCCGTAAAAATATTGTATGGAAATGCAGACTGAAAAAAAATTTTCAAATAATAATGTTTAATTTAAAATAATAACACTCAGTATTTATGTTGACAGGATTTTCTTGCACTGACACTTTTTATATTAAAAATATGCTTTTTAATGATGGTGATAGTTCACTATACTCTAATGGCCTCCACAGTCACCAGATTCAATAGAGCACATTTGGGATGTGGTGGAACAGCAAATCATAAACATGCAGCCGACAATTCTGTGGCTACAGTGTGATGCGATATGGACAAAATCTGAGGAGTAATTCATACACCTTGTTATGTCATGAAGAACTAGGGCAGTTCTGAGGAGAAAGGGAGGCTCAACCTAATACTTGCAAGGTGGTACCGAATAAAGTGGCCAAGGAGTGTATAAAGATTTATCCTTCTGATGTCACAAATCTTTTGTCTAATGCTTAGCAGAAGACAACTGTATAGCACTATATAGTGTGTTATACAAGGAAAGAGAGGGCAAATTGTGCACAGTCTTAAAGCAGAGTTGTTTTGTAAAGCTTCCCAATATAATGAGTTACCTACATCCAATTTAAGGGAGCAAATATTTAAATATTTTCAGTTTTTGCTCTTTTTTTAATACCACGACAACTGCTGGATGTCAGTTTCCTGTGTAGCCTTGGGATTAGCCTATAATGATAGGATCTGGGCTGTATGACTTAAGATAGGTATGATTCAGTTTCTGTTCATATGTATTTGTATTTGTACAGTATCTGTACAGAAATATTCGACTTACAGTTCTAGTTTTGTTTGAAAAAGAACGAAACAAACACTTATATAAGATATTTCATGTCCAGATCATATTTCACACCACTGGTGAGACGTCTATTCTGCCGTGTTTTGTACCTGTATATGTTAAATTAATTAACATCTGCCATGCTAAAATGAGTATCCTTTTTTTAATGTAGCTACACAAAACCTTCTCGTCTTGCACAGAGGGTCAATTGACCATCTTTTATAGAAAGGAAGTGCGGTTAGTTGAAAGAGCTGAACTCTGTGTTTGTTGCTTTTTGACACAAGATGTTGAAAGGGTTTAAAATGTCAAAGAGGCCCAATCTCTATCCTCCACTTAGCCTACCACTTTGTTGCAACCCTCTGTTTTGAAAAGGAAAGTGTTTCTTTTTATTTGGGATCAAGGAATAGTGGACATCTAACACGAGGACAGAAAAAGAGGAATTAGAACATGGGCTAAAACCAGCAATGTCAGCCGAGACTTCAATGCATCAGGACCCAACTCAAATAATGTGGCCTTTATCAGGTTTTAAAATTGTTTAAAGCAACCTAAAGTGTACTAAAATAAACAATAGTTGTGTTCGAAGATCTAAATACATACAATATTGTAGTAGAATGAACTTTGGCAGCAATAAGTTAAAGTTGTAATCCTTTGAAGGATTTTTTAGTCTCTCACCTCTTTGTGGGAAAATTCTGGCCCTCTTCTTTACAACATTGCTTTACTTTGTTAAGATTTGCAGACATTTATTTCTGCACAGCTCTCATAAGTGGGACATTGCTATTAAATCCTTCCTTTTCACACCTAAACCATTCAGTTTTGGTCTATATAAAGTGGAACTGCAATGCTTTGCTCTGAATTCCTTGTTATTGTACCTCCACGGGCTCTTCTTTTACCCCTGTTCTGAGGTGCGTCTAAGAGCAACCTGTTTTGGTGCCGTCTCTTTATATTCTGTTAAGGCATTTCACGCCCCGCCCCTCTCAAGGTCAAAGAGCCCTGCACTTTAACCCGTTCGGCTAACCCGTTAACCCGTTTTTAGAGTTTGATAACAGAGATACAAATATCTAGCACCACAGAAACAAGACAAAAACAATGCAAACAATTTATGTAATAATACTATTCAAAACATGCAGTACGGTTCTGTCCTCAAGGAGCTAACAGCAGCACACAGCACTAACACAAGCAGAAGGCACGATGCTACTGCTATCATCAAAGAGGATTTTCCCCAGTGATGTGGGAACATTTCCATGAAAAATAAAATTTAACCAGGCAGGTTCTGATGCTGGGGAATGGTGTAATGAATTGTGTGGGTTAACACACCCAACAACCAAACATTTTAGATTTGCTAGCACCTTTGGCATACTTAAGCTCCGACTACAAAATTGCAGGAAGAAAGGAAATTGGTGACCAGAAGTCCATGGTATTGTTTTGCTGTTCTGCAGCAAATACTGCGATGTAACAGTTAAAAAAAGGGGGGAAAAAAAGATAGGGAAAACTCACGGGTTGAAAAATATGACCCAAACCGAATATAAGGATATCTACGAAGCACCTGGAGAGACTAAATTCAACTTTTCTGCACTCCTACAGACTCCAAGTACACAAACTATGGAAGCCCTTCTATTGTATATTTAATGTGTTTGGGATCACTGTCCTTTTGTGCCAGCTGTCATACGGATGGCGTCACAACCGACTAGAATACTTTGGTATACAGAGACATCCATGGCCAACTAAATGACTGCAGCAGGTGCAAAATCAGCCCATTTGGCCTGAAATAATATTTTGATCTGAAATGTCATGTTTTCATTAAATCTAAGCAGAAAATCATCATGATTAAAAGAAATAAAGGCTTGAAAACATCTGTCAGCGTATAATCTATATAATATGTTTCACAGTGAATTGAGTTTTTAATAATATTCTAGCTTATTAAATAGGACTGTACTCGACTGACATAAACGGCAAGTGTAATGTACTCCATCCTAAGTCCTCAGGACACAGAAATCCACACCCTTAATCCCAATACAGACACAATGTTCAAGCCAGGAATAAATCAAAAGTAATAAACATAATTCTGACATGACAGGACTTTATGTTTTAAAAACACTGCTTCAATTTCTCATCATTAGATGTAAGCAACATAATCCCCTCTGTATCAAACTTTACACGTCACACAATGTGGTCAGACAAGTGCTGTTCTGCTGGCAGGTGCCAAACCCAGACTTGTCCTTTGGACTGCCAGACAGAGAGGAATGATTCATCATTCCAGAGAATATGTCTCCACTCCTTGCGGGAATGAAAGTGACTTCAACACCTGAATTCAACTGTTTAGATTGGCGAGTAAATACTTTCTGCTATATCATGTATGTAAAAAGTCTAAGCTGAAAGAGAGTGTGCTGTTTTATTTTTTGAAATGGTAACATGTGTGATCAAAGTGCGAGGAGGGTAGAAATGCTTTTGTCAGAAGTAAAACATAACACCAAATTGCCACAAATGTTTTGCGGCTGTAACATGTCAGACAAAATCAGTAAATCCAAATGAAGAATAATTAGAAACGGAACCGGCCCGGTCCCAAATCATATTGTATGATGGATAAGCTCCTGTTGAGAGCCTGAGACAAATTTGCACAGAACATCTGCCACTGAAGTCTGGTAAGACTCCACAGATCTCTGTTTAGGAACCTTTTTTATTCTTGTTTGCAATGCAGCCTTCTTCATAGAAACATGCAGGCATGCTCCAGCACACTATACAGTATATACTATGTGTAATGCCAGAGCACGGACTGTCAGAAACCACATCGTTTGGAATGTGTGGAATGTCTTCCAACCCCATTAAAATTTTATCAGCCACATTTTGACTTTAACATAAACTTCTGCTGACTGTACATTTCCCGTAGAGGACAGGAAACCTGGGTGTTTTTTTTCTTCCTGAATTACCGTTTATACTCTGTACAGAGATAATTACTCACATAAGGTATGAGATAACATCAGAACCGACAAGAAAAAGAAAGAAACAACCCTATCCACAAATTAATAGAACCATTCTAAAGGCGTCTGAGTAAAGACATATTTTTTGTCTGGGATTATGAAGGACACATTCATCAGGACAAACACAACGAGAGAAGACTTAATGCTGGAAAAAAATTAAGCAGCTGACTTTCAACTAAACCACAAACAGAATCTAAATAAAAGTTTTCAGTGTGTTTCTGTAAAGGTTACACCTAAATCTCTATGGATTCAGATGCCTTCACTCTACCTCTGTGTATTGTGAATAATAGAGTCCCATCAAATGGCATATTACACTCATATTGGATATGCATGCAAGGTAGAGGACACATAAGGTAGCGCAGTGATGCACAAAACAATCAAGGACAATGAACCAAGCGCAGAAATATGCAAGGATCCACACACTTTTGTGCAAACAAACCTGAATGAGTAAACCAGAGATCCAAAGGACTACCTCAAGGACTATCTCTCTTTCTCTTCTCTCTGCTTCACCCTCTGATTTTCTCATCTCCTTTTTTTAACAGAAAACAAACCAGGTGTGCGTCTGGCATTCCCTCCTCCCTCAGCCTGTCACCTCGGGGATGAGGGGATGCATGAGTGCCGCAGAGAGGAAAGGGAAAAAAGTGGGATGAGAGAAAAGGAAAGTCCCAGAAGAAGAAAAGGGGAGTATAGACATTCCTTGGGTGTGAATTGTATCTATCTACCCCCCCTTTCATCCCGCCCTAGTGGAATGGAGTCCAAAATGCCTCCGGGCAGATGTGACCCTGAAACTGAAACACTCATATAAACACACGCACACACACACACACGAACACACACACGTACACACACACAAACATACACACATCATCGGCTCCTGAAAAAGCTGGATAAAGACATCATCCGTCATGGTTGTCAGCTTAAGTCTCCTATCCCTCAACAACAACGCTAAAATGTACATGTCCGCATGTATGCGTGCAAGCATATCCCACAATAAAACAGAGGTTATCATAAAAAAATAAGTGTAAGTGTGTGTGTTGGAGTGTTTTATAAAGGAAAACCCCCTCACGCTCCCCAACCTCCAGTAAATCACATGGACAAACACAGATTCATCCTTCGCTCTCATCTCTCTGTAATGGTAGGATAGAGACGTCATCTGTCATAGTTAGCTGTCAACTATCCAAACACAGCCGCCCACCTGTCCACACACACACCCACACACACACACACACACACACACACACACACACACACACACAGCCTAAATATATGCAGTCAAACACACACACTATAATATTTCTATCTGTAAACACACCAATTATCTGAGAGCAGCATGGGGTCCTGAGGAAATTGCACCTTCATTATCATAGCAGTTATTCTGTTAACCTGCATGTCGGAGTTGCAGCAACACACTCATGCATTGAAACAGTCATGATTTAAGGTTGACATGACGACCATAGGTGTGTGGAGGAGGTCATTTACACTAAATCCATGCATCAAGTAGGAAGGAAAAACATATGTACTCAACAGAATTGGTATCCATGAATATAGACCACCAAATTCTGTAGAGGGCTGTACAAAAGTTGTCCCGAATTCTGGGGTTATTTGGCTTTCAATGAGTTGTTTCATTGATTTTGTTTTGTAATTAAAGGGGCAGATGAACAAAACTGTTGGTGGATGCAAAATATTAGTGAACCTTAGTTTGCATGTGCCTCCATTTCTGAAGCTACAAGCTACAAGCTTCAAAAATTTCTCTCCAACACAATCAAGCTTCTGTGCTGACACATTTTACCCACATTTAAATGAGACATGCATTTAGGAGGAAAAACTGCTCTTATGTATGTTTGTTTATGTAAATCACAGCTACAACATATGTCTCCTCACTCTCAAAAACCAACACTGTTTGTATCAAGATTACTCCAAAAATAGGGGCTGGAAAAATCTGGCGGTAATTGTAGAGCAACAGAACAAAAAGAGAAACAGGCAACTTGTTGCACAGCTGGAATTGCAAAACAAAAGTGCCAGAGAACTGATTCCGTCTTCTAGTTAGGCCTGTCTAATACAAAATTATTATATATAATTTTCCAGTCAGATAAAATGTCTAAACTGTGTTTATTAAACTCATTCTAAATAAATGAATATTGCAAAGAAGATACAACACCTTTTTTATTAATTAATACCCCATCATTACACCACCTGGGGTTCTTTGTGGGGTTCTCCACATTTTGTATTCCACCTGTGTCCCTTGGACAGAAAATGCTCTTTTAAAGAGAAAAATAGTATGTAACAACATATTTTTTCAACCTTCTTAATGAATAGTATTATTTCCTTCAGCCCTTATGGCACATAACAACTATTCATGTATGTTTTGCCACTTAAATGTCAGTTTTTTTAATAAAAAAAAAAAAAAGTATGATTGTTTTTTCCGCTTCAGAGCATGTGAAAACTGATTTCAAAGCTTTAAATACAGAGTGCAAGAACAGCTGCAAAAAAGGCACAGAGATTGCACAGCTTTTCTAAATTCCCTCCTTTAGTTGTTGATGTATTGTGTTTAGCGTTCTTCTTTTATTTTGGTAATCAGTTTTCTTTTATTCAGTGTTAAATACTATTTATTTCTTTACACCTTGTTCTAAGTTGTTTTGTGGCTCCTTGGTCTTGTACTCCTCTTGTGTTTAATCACACAGTACTTTTACTCTGTTGTTCTTTTTACTGGTGTTTCCTGTTTGTGCATCCCTTCATTCTTCCCATCAGCAGCATTCATACATCTCTGGAAATGTTATCACATAGTATACCTATTTCAAATTAATAACAGTATTTACTGTCCATAAGTGAGAAGGAGGATGGTCCGTCTGGCAAGACTCACAGTCATGGGCGGTTCCAGACAGGAGCCAACAGGGGCCAGTGTCCGTGTAGAACTGGCTATTGTTATGGCCCCTGTACTGAAGACATAGTACTAAATCAGTTTCTTATGATGATATGCGCTGGCACAGAAACAGTAACCTAATTAATAGTACATTTTATTTATCACCTTTACAGTTTTACTTTAACATTAAGCTCCAGAGCTGCAGGTGGCTCTGTGGCTCACTTGATACATTAAACGATGAACTATTGCCCTGTTTTTTTTTTTTGCTTCATTCTTTTGTTCTGTGTCCCCATGAAAGAAACACTGGCCCATCTCTGGCCCCCCTGGTTATTCTGGTCTAGAACCACCACTGCTTGCAGTGAATAACACAAAACAGTTAAAAAAACATGGTGGCTAGCAGTGACTAGCATAAGCTAACTAGCTTTAACTTTTGAAACCAAGATTTTTTAGCCTTAGCATTAGCTATCCAGATGCTGCAACCAATGTAACCAAGTGTTGTTATAGCAACTTTAATTAATTGGCAGGATTACAAAATCAAAATTGACGGGCGTCAGTTCTGAAGCTCATTAATTTCTGAGTTAAATCTCATTAGTATAATCAGTTTTTTCACTGGCTTTTGTGACTTTTCTTGGCTGGAAGCGGTTGCCAGGCGACAAGAGTTGTGTCCAAAATGTCTCCGTTTGTCAGTCAGTCAGTCACTCCTCGCAAATCTAACTGTAAAATACAATTTTTCACGCCTATAGCTGTCATTCTAATTTTGCATAATCACTGTAAAATACAAAGCTGCGCGAGGACTCAAAAAATGGATCATGTCTTTATGTTCAGTGTTCTTTAGGATTAGCAATCGAACTGAAAAAGTGGACAAACCTTTTTATTTCAGCCATCTCCGAAACCAACCTGATGTGTTCTGTAATAACATCAGCTTCTTCGTTGTGGGCAACATCACTGTGAGATGGAGATTTGTTTAATATAAAATAAATGTAGTTTATATGTAACCGACTGTGCAGAAAACAACTTTATTTACTCTTTATTTATTTACATTTGTATATATTCTAATTGACTTCTTAACAAAGTTTAAATATGGGCCCATTGATTGGATGTGTAATTTCCTGTGAAGGGAACTGCTCTTCCTTTCTGTGCACACTATAGTTGCCAGTCTCTGCTTTACACAATCGTAATGTGCATAACAACAAATCAAATACTATTTGTCAAAATGGTTAATCATATCGTTAAAGTACATAGCTCATAACAACACACATACATGCTTATTTTACACCATTGACTTTAATTGCAGAAATGAATGTCTTTCTGAAGCAAAGACGTAATCTACAGTCATTGGAGAATATGTTTTCTGTTATACTGTTAATGGCTTTTAGAAGCTGTATTAGTAGCAGAGTTCTGCAAATTATTTTTCACAGAGGGAGGCTTTGCTGCTGAGACTTGCAAAATACAACATATTCTCCTCCTCCATGGTCCATTTATTCCTGTACCTCAGAGGCTGATCCGCCATCATCAGTATTCACAAATTCACCCCTTGTTTTGGGTGACACTGATTGTTAAAGAACGTTTAGGCTTAAAACCTACCAGCACTAAAGGTTTCGCTGTAACCTTGTCCACGAGGTTACGAGGAGTCACCACTTGAGATATATGTAACAGCGTCATGAAGCCGGAGTTTCCTGAGAAAACTCATGTATGCAGGGGGAGAGGAAACAAACTGCACCCAGAAAGGCCCTAAGCCCGTAAAACAGAAGTCCAAGTGTGTTTGCTGCATCTGTCTATTGTTCCAAAATGGTCCTGGTTTGACTGATGTGATGCCAAATGCAGCTGGATTCCCTCACCATAGACTTAACCAATCATACTTTGGCCATGAAAAAGAAAAATTATCAAGTGATGCCAGTTTAGCCTGGCCTCGTTGCTCAAAATGACATTAGCTCGGTAGGCATTCCAGCTAGTGCCTCACCATGCATTGAACACAAGGAGGCTGGTTTATGTATGAGAAACACAAATAAATGGGGCTATTTTGCAGAAAATCCAGGGAAAACATGCAGAAGAAAATATTATTAAGGTATTGTTAGATATACACTTAGGGGAATAAAGACATGTATAAAACCTTAAAATAAATTCACTAGATAAATACACATAATTACTAGGGCCGGGACCTGAGCTGACCATGGAGAAAAAGCTTCATTCTGTGTCTGGTGAACTATTCTTGTGTTCATTTGGAAAGACCCATTGATGATCCCAGAATCCCAGGCCCAAAGCATCACAGTTCGTCCACCATATTTAA
Source organism: Crenichthys baileyi (assembly GCA_036173005.1). Taxonomy (NCBI): domain Eukaryota; kingdom Metazoa; phylum Chordata; class Actinopteri; order Cyprinodontiformes; family Goodeidae; genus Crenichthys; species Crenichthys baileyi. The sequence continues at coordinate 109,341 of JAHHUM010001027.1, forward strand.
CAGTGGCCATAAAGAGTTACCCACTGGTTGCACGTAGAAGGCATCTATTGGCTTTGGGGATGTTTTTAAGTCCCCTAAAGATAATTTTAACTTGGACTCTCATCTAGCCCAGTTTGTTCCACTTCCAGTTGAATCAAACCTCTGAATTATTGCTCTAAATGTAAATTGGGGAACTTTTATTAAAGCAGCTATTCTCTCATAGCCATTTCCTGACCTATGAATTCTGCCTTGCTTGAATCAATTAATCTTTATTCAAAGAGGACTTTTTATGCACAGCCCACACAATGCTTACATTAGGATAAAAACAAGAGGCAGTGATAAAAAAACAACAGCTAAGATAAAACTAACAAACAAAGCATAAATAATGGTGTTATAATTGTAACTTGTGTAGTTAACAGAGGGGTTGTCGGTTTGAAGCCCAGACTCTAAACACTCGAAGAGTGTTAAAACTAAGATCACAAATAATAAAAGTATTAATAAAAAACAAGAATAATAAACTATTTACAAATTAATGAAAAGATAACAAAAATTCTAATAATAAATGTAAAAAATGACAAGTTCTCAATGAATACATTTGATAGGAGTAAATTAAAATCCTACTTTAGCTCACACAACTGGCATACAATTGTCATTATCATGAAAATAAATCTAATGTAATTTACTAAATACAAGTACTTTAAATCAACATAAAGCCGAACTAAAAGTGTAATTCCTAAGATAAAGAATATATAATCCTAATTAGTAATAGTTGACTAAAAGCCAAACCGCATCAATGGTCTCTGCTGCCCTCAGGTCATGTTCTCCTCTCTTTCCAGTTTTGAAGTGTGGTTTAAGAGTAAAGAGCCCATGTGTTCCATTATATCACTCATTCAAAGTCTGTAGTACCGTTCTTAAATGTACATCTTTTCTGCATTTTTCAGCAGTAAATTACATGGATACCATTTAGTGTGGATGACCCTGCACATGTGAAGACGAAAAAAGGTAAAATTAGTAATTTCATCACAATACACGACTCAGTTTAGTGTTTTTCGTTTTCAGGTTTAGATCAATTTTACAAACTACTATGTTGAAACATGGACCTTCAGACTACGCTTGACAAAAATACTCTGTGTGGACATTATTGCCTACAGGTACTCCAACACACCAGCATCCACACTCAGAAGGAAGTGTTTGTGAATTCGCCATGTGTCCAGTAAATGCTGATAATGAAGCTGTCTGTGGTGATCAATAGAGATCAGTTCCATCACTTTTCGGGGCTCCTACTGCTCGCCGCCTCCCTCCCTGGTCTTATCTCAGTCCATCCCCTCCATTCTCCTCTGCTCCTTTTCCCTTCTCGGGCTGATTTGTGGCACCTCCATCATCGCTGACTCTTCTCCTCCATTCAGTCTCCAGCAATATCATCAGCCTGGAAATATGTGCTTCTACCAGACCTAAATGAAAAGTTTCCCACTGTGGGGAAAATAGCTTTCCGAGGTTCACATAAAAACTGTCCAACTTAAAACAAAAAGCTGAAAAGTTTAAGTGGTTTAACAAGCTTTTATATTTCCATAGAAGGAGGTAAAACATGTTCAGGCTGTCCTGTACGAATGGTCATCCAATTCTTGTAAAAGTATGGTGAATCAATACTAAGCAAAAAAGACCTTGAGCCTTTTCTCAACTGGAAGTGCAGGTGCAGCTTAATAAGTTAGAAGATCCCAGGAAAGTAAATTTATTTCCCCCTTTTAATTCAAAAACTGATAAATACAAAGATTAATTAAACAGAGAATATATATTTATGTGTTTATTTCAGTTCATTTTTAAGATTATGTCTCATAGGTAATTAAAAACCAAAATTATGTCTTTCCAAAAAATTTGGATATTACACAGGACCGAATTTACAAAATGTACAACCAAAAGTACAAAAATGGTATATCATGACCCTGATGAGGAAGACTGCTGACTTGACAGCTGTCTAGCAGAGAGTACCTGGTAAACTTCATAAGGAAAGTAAGCCACAAAAGGACATTGATAAAGAAGATGTTTACAGAAGGGTGTTTGCAAGCATGTTAATGGAAAGTCAAGTGGAAGGAAACCTCTAAACTAGGAAGCAAAGTTCAGAGTGTAGGGGAGGCTCCCAAAACTAGGACTGCAGTTGGAATCAGACCTTTGAGAGCCAAACTGCACAGAGGTGTAAAGAACATAAACTGCAACAGTTGCATTCCTCGTGTTAAATATCGCCGCAACAGAGACGTCAGATAAAACAAATGATGCATTTCAAGATCCAAGAGTTAAAAGGAAAAGTGGAGAGGCACAGAATTCAGGACAAGAGATTAATGGTATAAATACATTGATTTTAGTTGTCCATGGAGACATTTTCTATGCCTGCTTCATCTTTGCCGGGTTTCTGGGCTACTAGAGCTTTTCTCCCTCAGTCAATGGGCAAGTACCCAATGCCAGTCTATCACAGACAACATGCATGCACACCTAGCCCCACCTAGGGGACAGTAACTGTGGCCAATTAGCATAGCATGCATGTGTTTGGACCGTTGAAGGAAGCTGCAGTCGGAGAGCCTATGAATGCATTAAAAGGCTCCGAATGGGAGCCTTTTAGGAAAATGAGCCAAAGGCTGCACAACTCTGCAGCTTATAGTATGTCACATACTTCTCATTGTCCTTTGTTTTCTTTCATCTGATTGATGCTGGCCTTTAAAAACTCTTTCCAACCTTCTATTCTCCATTTTTTTTGGTCCTCTCATCTGTTTCGAGCTTAAAAAGGCAATAGATATTCTTCCCCTCTTTCTCAGCACCTTTTTTATTATTAAAGTCTTCATCATTTCATGCTTTTAAAGATGGCCACGCACAAATACTTTTAGATTTTTGAAATCACACAGTGTCTGCCATAACACACATTCTTTAAAGCAGGATTTTCAAGGAAAGGACCAGTTCTTTGGTTATAAAGGTAGTATTTCCTGGGTGGATAAAGTGGACTTTAGTCCCAGTTTAGGACTGGAAATGTAGACATCTTGTCTGGTAATTGAGGTTGACTGATTGAGAATGTTTATTGGGTTTGGCGACTTTAACACTTGTGTCTAGTATCTTGTTCTTTCGCTCAGTTTCACATTATTTTATTGCATTTGGAGGAATATACAGGACAACAGAGACACCGACAAATGGCTTCTCAGGCATGCTAATAATTATTAGCTGAACAGGCAGTAAAGACTGATCATCTACCATGAACACAAACTGGTGCAAACAGCGAGTCTCTGAGAGAGCAGAACGCTGTCTCTCTGCCATCGAGTTGTAACAGTCTTTGTAGTGATTTTGCCAACCTGTTTTTATCTCGTCTCAGCTTGAATCTTATTCACTCATCCCTCTGCAGCCCAGCTGCAGTGAAAATAGCTGATTTATTCAAACTTCTGCCCCAGTTCCCCTTGCTTTTTATTTTTGGTTGATCATAACTTGTGGTGACATTTGGTCCTGATGCTAGAGTCGACTACTTGGATCACAGCAGAGTCAAATGTGATCAGCTGAGTCTGCAGCACTTCGTCCAATCCCTGCAATATCTTCTCTAGCATTGATGAATGCATCTTTTTCACTATTAAACATAATGTTATGATCAGATGGGGAACCAATGTCCTGTGTGTTTTAGATGTTTCTCTGGTCCAACATTTCTCTATGAAATGAATGGTTCACCAGGCTGCAAAACCCGATGACAGGAGGACATCATTCAGCCATCTGAATCAGTTGTGTTAAAGAAGAGAACACATATAAAACATGACACCAGCTCTCAAAGACTGGAGTTGGCCAGCCCCGGTAAACACCTTTCCATTATAGCTCCAGATGTTCGTTCAGGTTCATTTTCTCACGGAAGGGTGAACATCAGCCTCAGCCTCAAGTTTTTTGCAGTCTCCAACAGGTTTTCTTCTAGTGTGTCTTGTATTTAGTTCCATTCATCTTCCCATTAACTCTGACCATCTTTCCCATCCCTGCTGAAGGAAGCATCCCCACATTATAATGCTGCCACCAACGTGTCTCATGATGGACCTGGTTTGTTGAGGGTGTTAGTTATTTATAACACACAGGGCTTCACATACAGGTCAAAAGGTTCAAGAACCTTTCTCGGCATGTTTGTCCCACACGGCTTTTTCCAAACTGCAGAGTGGAATTCTCAAGGCATTTCTAAACACAGTTGGTGATATTGCATTTATTTCGGAGTGAAAGAGGGGGTGTGAATACATGTTAAGGACACCTTAAGGATTGTGACTGTAACATGTCAAAATGCTAAGAGGTTTAAAATAGAATTCATGTGATGCTGTTCTTTGTTTTCTGTACCACCACCACACTGACCAACTTTTAATGTTTTAAAAATGTTATGTTACATCAGCAGCACTGTTGTGTTTTCAAGTGTGACAGGCAAATGCAAACAAGCCTGATTAAAAATTATGATGTTGGCATCAGCAGTCAAAAAGACCAGCGAGTTCTGGCCTCTGATGTCAAGCAGCTGCACCCTTACATCTACTTCCTCAACACGCACTCCTCATCGTCCTTCTCAGCAATCGTTGAAGGATCTCGGCTGATTGCCGTGGTTGATGGCTGCAAGGAGAGAAGGAAAAGCTGTGTGATGGAGAGGGGAAGATGATCGGCTGCGGCAAAGAAAATGACCGAGTGCCGTTTTGTCCCCCTTGTGCAAATTTTAGATTTAGGGGGTTTCAGATGTTCAGCTCCCTGCAGCTGCAAAATGAATGAGAGAGAGAGAGAGAGAGAAGAGAAGAAAAAGAAACACCAAACCCAGGGTTATCAGAAGTAAAAACTGAAGTGAAACTGAGAGGGTATGATAGGTTTGGGTGTTCGGGCTGCTGATGTTTTAATAGTTCCAGGTCTTTGTTTTTTTCTATTTTTTTTATTTGATGTATTACTCCAACACTAACAAATAACAGCAACTTTAACTCCAGTTACCACTGGTTACATAATCATTGCTAATGAGCCAATTAAACAAGTAGGTAATGACATACAGGAAAACTTTCTGTTGTATCCATTACGACTACTGTTATTCTATCTTATATAACAATTACTACAAAAACAAGGTATAGGCAATCCTAGTTTCTTTTCACTTTAAATTTAATTTCTGGAAATCATATCAAGACCACCCACTTGATGCTTTATGACTCACAGATATGATCCAATGTGAGTCACAGTTCAAAGTGAGTCAATCATGCACTGAATGAAACAGGCACTGATGTTGTTCTTTCCTCCTTTTCTGTCTATAAAACAAAGTAATGATGTACATTGACCCTGTTCAGACCTGGCATTAAAACAGGAAACAGATTTAGCCCTGACCTTCACACCTGTTTTTAAAATCTGTCAGGAGTGATCAGATCACAGTTAACTGTGATTAATTACATTTTTGCAAAGCTGAGTTCATATTTACCAGCCACACCCAGGCATAACTAATGCAAGACCTGTGAAAATAATACATCACTAATGAAGAACCTGTCTGACAACATGAAGTAAGATAACAGATTTAACAAAGCAGAACTTAATCCCTGCATCTAAAGACATTCAAGACCAGATGAAAAACAAAGTCATTGACGTTATGGGTCTGCTGTCATGTTGGGGTGGGAATGACTCAAATACAGAGCTAACTAAAGTGAGAACTTTAATAGAAAACAACGCAAATGAAAATAACTTACAGAACTCAGGCAGAACTAGTTGGACCAACTGGAGTCACAGAGAAAACGAGCAAGAAAACGGAAGGAACCAGTGAGGAGTGAAGAGAATGGGTTATGCCTGGTTTACACTCCGGGATTTTTATGCCAATTATTGCCCCGATCATTCCCTTCCGACATGCCTCAATCATCGTGAAGGTTCTGAAGATAATCTTATGAAATAATCTTGTGTGTGGTGTGTGAAGAGTAATCTAGTCTGCTCGAAAAGACCACTCTGACCTCAGATCGGGGATATTATACATGTTGGATTGTCTTGGCCTGATATCCTACTTTGTGGGGTTTTCCCCGAGGACAAAAGAATCTGTTGAATCTGACATACAGCTGTCTGGGCTACCGCACCCTGTTGGCAGTCAGACGCCTCGGAGCTCCTCCGGTACTTGGTCCCCATGAAGTGATCACACACTCTATCTAATGACTCTTAAAGGAACGACTCTCAACCCGTTTCTAACTTTTTGCTCTTTTTAATCTAAATTAAGGCAGAGGAATGATTACAGAGATCAGTGCTGAGGCTCCCGTCCCGGACCATCGGCGTCTGTTAGAGGATGACGAAGAGCCTCGATAGAAGGTCACATATAGTTTTTATATCTGGCAATCCAATGCAATGGATGTGCACTCCCTCCGTGATTATCAGTAGACTATGTGTCACCATTGTGGTGTCTATCTGTTAGATTGTGTAGTAGCGGGTGTCCATACTTAATCTAAGTGTGCTGTAGCTTTCTAAACAAACCAGTTATATCAGCTGCTCCACTATCTACCGCAGTGACCCAGCTTCAGGTAATTTATGACGACCCTTGGGCCATTTATCCTTGTACTGTATGTCTATGAGCATTCTTATCCTATTGTAACAAAAGGGAAACATTAGAACTTGTACTTTATTTCACTAAAGTATAAATGGGAAAAACAGCTATAAGCAAATTAATGAATGTTATTCCTAACAACCCCCCTGATGAGGTGTCATTTAAAGGCACCTCACTAATTTAGATCAGTTAACCCCCTAGGCACTGGGTAGTGGTCCACCTGCAACTGGGTACCCACCCCCCAAAACAATCATTCAACCCTGTATGTGTGTGTTAAACCTATATGTGACCAGGAAATCTCCTTCCAGCTGTCACGTGGTTCCTCCCCCCCCGAGGAGGAACGCCATCTCTCCGGTAGACCCCTGGTTGTGTCTAAGCAACAGTTGATACACCTAGTGGAGACAAGTCTAACCCCATCAAACCTGTAAGTGCATGATTTAGAGAAAATAGAGAGAGAACAACAGGCTGAAGCACAGCAAAAAATTCTAACATCATGTGAATCAGTTAATGTAGACCCTAAGTGTTGATTGTCTTCGTCCATCTTCTCTACCCCCTGAGCGACATCCATCCCCAAGCGTCTTTTGGCAGGTTCAGCTACCTGAAAAGGTTAGTCTATAAATGGAATATAAAATCATATGTTCATACCGGGCAGATTAGGCCCAATTGTACGTAATTATCAACTGTTATTATTATCATTATTAAGGCAGGCCACATAGTGGCTTACTCAAATGGATCTTAGTCAAAAATATTTCATCATAATCAGAAACAATGTACCTGTTTAGCACAATTAGAAACATTTTCACTTTAAAACAGCCTCCATTTATTACTTAACACATGTCCTAAAAATCAACCTATGGAGAGGTGAACACATAACTAAAAATAACCTGTGAGGTCCTATTCATACTTTTATTCATGACATGTGCTTAACTAATTTCACTAAATCAATCTGTCATTAACTTATCTGATACAGCATTCGTACCATTAAATCAAATATTCTGATTCCTTTAATATCAACATTATTCATTAAGTCACAGAAATCACTGTAAAGGATATCGGGTCAGACGGCGGCCCCCCTTTTCACTTATGGTTTATCCTCCGTCAATCCAGTGAGCCTGATCACGGCCCCCTCTTTCTTACACCCTTGATTTGAGGGGCCCGACCCCTTAACCATCGGCATCTGACAGGCGGTAGGCACTCCCGGACCCCCTAAGTCCATGAAGCCCAGCGGCAGATAAGCAACAAGGGCAGATATATTTAATTAAGTAAGCAAAGAGATAATTAGAAAAGGCCACAGAATCATACATCCATAACAATCCCCCTTTTGAGGTGGGAAAAACCCACCTCACATCAGTCAATGTGTCTAGTGCATATGGACCTAAACTAGAATATGGGAGGCAGTTCCTTCCGTCCGTCGCGTAACTCCGTCCCCCAAACGGAGTGCCATTTCTCCGGTAACTGCCTGGAGCCCTCAGTGTGTGTGCCCCCTCTGTTTCCCATAGAACAGACCTATGCTGATGTGTGTCTGAAATTTTAATGATTAAAACATTGCAAATAGAAAATAATGCCCTGTTGAAAAATTTAAAACAAGCTTCCTGAGTTATCAGAAATATTAGCTTCATCTAAATCTTCAACTTGTATGTTAGACACAATCCCAACCAAATTATTTAAGGAAGTGTTTCCTCTGATTACCAGCCCCATTTTAGATATGATTAATTTATCCTTAGTAAATGAATATGTACCACAGGCTTTTAAGGTAGCTGTAATTAAACCTTTACTTAAGAAACCTTCGCTTGATCGAGATGACTTGAAAAATTATAGACCTATATCCAATCTTCCATTCTTATCTAAAATTCTTGAGAAAATAGTTGCTAATCAAATGTGTGAGCATTTACACAGCAATGACCTGTTTGAAGAGTTTCAGTCAGAAATCAGAGCTCGTCATAGCACTGAAACAGCTCTGCTGAAAGTCACTGATGATATTCTTATGGCCTCAAAAAATGTGTCTGTACTTGTCCTGTTAGATCTCAGTGCTGCATTTGATTCAGTCGATCACAATATTCTCTTAGAAAGGCTGGAATATGCTGTAGGGATTAGGGGAACAGCACTAGGCTGGTTTAAATCTTATTTGTCTGATAGATTCCAGTTTGTTCATGTAAATGATAAATCATCTTTAAACTCCAGGGTTAATTGAGGAGTACCACAGGGTTCAGTACTTGGGCCAATTCTCTTTACTATATATATGCTTCCAATAGGTAAAATTATCAGGCAGCATAGGATATCCAGAAAAGAATTTAAAGTTCTCCTCCTCACATATAAAGCCCTTAACGATCTAGCTCCATCATACATCAGAGATCTGATTGTTCCATACAGAGCACTTCGTTCTCATACTGCAGGTTTACTGGTGGTTCCTAGAGTCTCTAGAAGTAGAATGGGAGGCAGATCCTTTAGTTATCAGGCTCCTCTCCTGTGGAACCTGCTCCCAGTTTTAGTCCGTGAGGCGGACACCCTGTCTGCTTTTAAGGCTAGCCTTCCTCCCTCCCTGTTGGATGAAGGATCAGTTATGTTTGAGGTGCAAACACACCCTCTATTTCTGCTACCTGTATGACCCCTTCTCTTTTCCAATGGTTATAATCAGTCTGAAAGAGAGAGGTATCCCAATCCTTGTGGTTTTTAGTATAACATTGACCATCAGTGGGACCCTTTGTGGGGTGCCTTGAAACGACATTGTTGAAAATAATCGCTGTTTAACTAAATAATCTGAACTGAAACTTTCTGTGTAGTTATGCTGCTATAGGCTTAGGCTGCTGGAGGACATAATGACCACTTTCACCCTCTTCGCTACATTCTCACACTACTCTCCAATCTTGCATTATTTGCTGTTATTTCAGCTTTTAACTTTGTTCTCTCTCTTTTCTCTTCCTAGAAGCTACACCTGGCCTGACTCTGTGTCTACCTGTGACACCTTTCTGGAGAGGGGCATCATCTGAGCTTCTGCTGGCAACAACGTAATGCTCACCCTCTACTGCTGATCCACATGGCCCTGTCTTTCAGTGTTTAACCCTTTCTCTCTCCTAGACATGGCGATTGACTGAGCTTTTACTGTAACTAATTATATGTGATCTCTTTCAGACTCTAAACTTGAAAACTGGCTCAGTTTATATGTTCTTTCTTTCTAGGTGAAACGACTAAAGGAGCTACATCCATTAACATTTACTTTTCCTTCCCATAGAAAGTACTCCTGATCAGTGGTTCTTTGTTCTCTTTGTGTCTCTTCTCTGTTCTCTCTAACCCCCAGTCGGTCGTGGCAGATGGCCGCACACACTGAGCCTGGTTCTGCTGGAGGTTTCTTCCTGTTAAAAGGGAGTTTTTCCTCTCCACTGTCGCTACATGCATGCTCAGTATGAGGGATTGCTGCAAAGTCAACGCCAGTGACTGTCCGCTGTCTCTACATGCTCATCTGGGAGGAGGGAATGCTGCAAGTCACTGACTGGATGCAATCTGCTTAGACAGTTTCCTTAGACAGAAAAACTTTGTATCCAATTTGAATAAATAACTAACTCTGACTGCACTGTTCAATGGTTAGGACTAATTGGAATGTATGTACCTGACTTTTGTGAAGTGCCTTGAGACGACATGTGTTGGGAATTGACGCTATATAAATAAAACTAAATTGAATTGAATTGAACAAAAATAATAAAAAGCTAGAAGCACAGCGGAAATGAGCAGCACAATGTGTATCAGTATATTGTAGACCCTGAATCGTAAACCCTGTTCGATTCTCTATTGCAGTCGTTTGGTCCGGTCCCTCTCCTCCTAGCACAGTATCATAATTTCTCCAGCACTTTGGTTTGGTTCCATTAGATCTACATCATCACTTGTGCTTAAATATTCAGTGGACAACATCAGTGCTCTGGCACCACATCCATTTGATATTCTGGTAATCTCAACCCTCTGGTATCACTGGAACCAATCGCACGATCAATACACCTGAGGATGAGAGCTCGAATACACGGTGCACAACAGCATGCATAAACTGCGATCACCACAACAGTCAATGAGGTGAATATACTCACCAGTAGGTTTCCCCATTTTCCAAACCACGTCTCGAACATGTTTTTTGAATTGTTCACTGATTCCTGAGTGCGATTTTAATTCAATGGACGGTGATTGCAATCCATTTTGGGCCTTCGTTAGAGATCCATCAGGTGCTGTAATTGTTGGGAATAAAAGAACAACAAGCCTCTCCACAAACACCACACAACCTTCTTCTTTTGTAAGGATCATATCCAAAGCTATTCTATTTTGACAATAAATAATTTCAACATCCTGTTTACACAGCCTTCAGCTGTTTCTCCTGTTTTGCCGCGGTGTCATTTAAAAGATCAGAATCGGTTCTAACAGGAAGCAGTTTGTATTCTAGCAGACATATCAAATTCAAAAAAACATTTTCTGAAAGGTTCCCCCTGACGAAGTAGGCCAATCGGTGTCAGGGCATCCTGGATGGAGAGGGAAACCAGGGCACATCTTTCCTGTCCAGTCAATAGGTAGTCACCCCCTAAGCAATTATTCCCCATAAATCAGTTCTGTTCAGCAGGAAGTAAAAGTTCAAGTCCTTGTATCAAGTTAATTTACAATCTAAGTTGCAAACATCATCATCCAAAAATAAATAACTCAGAAGCACATAGGAAGTTATAATTTCTATTCATGAAGTTATTCAAATTGAATAAATAGTTGAACACTCCTTTAACCCTTCATGCAAATTATTCCACAATTTCCCACATTCACAGAAGTAGTTGATTATTCACACAGTTTTGCTTTAGAAATCCTTCTCCCTCTGTGATTTTTGATTTTGTGACCTTATTTCAAATTTACCAGGACACTCCTTCAAGCTTTAACCCAACAAATGTGATTTTTATTGTTTATTTCTTTATCACGTTCCCTCTGTTGAAGTAACCCAGCCCACTCAAAAATTTATAAAACAGGTTCCACATAATTGTATTTTGTTAGTTGAATCAAAAAGTTAATCTTACCTTATGACGTTATGGTTACTGGAAGTAATGAATTTAATTCCACAAGCACATTTTTGATGTATTAGCTTAGTTTTGCCCTCATCCAGAGTTCCATTTGTTTCTCCTGTTGGTTCTTTGGTTAGAGCCTCCTGTGTGTACTCGTACTTGTACTCGTCGTCTTCCGCTTATCCGGGACCGGGTCGCGGGGGCAGCAGACTCAGCAGAGACACCCAGACGTCCCTCTCCCCAGACACCTCCTCCATCTCCTCTGGGGGGAGCCCAAGGCATTCCCAGGCCAGCCGAGAGACATAGTCCCTCCAGCGTGTCCTGGGCCGTCCCCTGGGCCTGCTCCCGGTGGGACGTGCCTGGAACACCTCCTGAGGAAGGCGTCCAGGAGGCATCCGGCATAGATGCCTGAGCCACCTTAACTGGCTTCTCTCGATGTGGAGGAGCAGCGGCTCTACTCCGAGCCCCTCCCGGATGGCCGAGCTCCTCACCCTATCTCTAAGGGAGTGCCCGGCCACCCTATGGAGGATGCTCATTTCAGCCGCTTGTATCCGGGATCTCGTTCTTTCGGTCATGACCCAAAGTTCATGGCCATAGGTGAGGGTAGGAACGTAGACCGACCGGTAAATCGAGAGCTTCGCTTTTCGGCACAGCTCTCTCTTCACCACAACGGACCGGCACAGTGCCCCCATTACTGCGGCAGCCGCACCGATCCGTCTGTCGATCTCCCGCTCCATTCTTCCCTCACTCTTGAACAAGACCCCGAGATACTTGAACTCCTCCACTTGAGGCAGGAACTCTCCTCCAACCTGAAGAGGACAAGCCACCCTTTTCTGGTGGAGTACCATGGCCTCTGACTTAGAGGAGCTGATTTTCATCCCAGCCGCTTTACACTCGGCTGCGAACCGCCCCAGCGCATGCTGTAGGTCTTGGCTAGAGGGGGCCAGCAGGACCTTTTTCATCTGAAAAAAAAAGAGACGAAATCCACTGGTCCCCAAAACCAGACCCCCCTTCCGGCCCTTGGCTGCGTCTAGAAATCCTTTTTCATAAAAGTTATGAAAAGGGACCGGTGACAAAGGGCAGCCCTGCCGGGCCCCAACTGCACCGGGAACAGGTCAGATTTTAGTCCCCGGCAATGGGGACCAAAAACCTCTGCTCCGCTCATACAGGGACCGGAGGGGCCCCTAATTTAAAGGGGCCCCTAGTCCCCCCAGTCCAGAGGCACTGCCCTAAAACCCCCAAGCAATTTTTTGAAAAGGCTTTTGTCAACCATGACAGCCCCACAACATCCAGAGTTTTAGGTACTCAGGGCCCCGGATCTCCTGTGTGTTATGAGACAAAAATTCCACAGCAGATTAAAAATTTTTGAGCATAGTGTGGTCAGTTGCTCTCTCTGTGAATCCAAAAGACTGGGGCACACCCGTGACTAAAAGAGAGGAGGTGAGAGGTCAGGGCATTGTTCTTCCTGTCAGTGCTGGGGGGGTGATGATCTTATTTTAAAACTCCCCCAAGGGCAGCGCATCCAGAAAAATTTCATTTTTTTATCAGCAAAAAACTTCAGCCAATCTTTTTTGATTTGTGGTTTTAGCCCTCTCAGCCAACCTGGTGAAATTGTCCCTTTGTCAAACATATCTCTATATCCTTTCACTCTGTTGCCCAGAACCCAAAAAATCAAAAAAACAATTTCCTTTGGGGTTTTTGGGGGGAACGGGAAATGCCCCAAAAATACCTGTTTCATGAGAATTTTGTATGTAGGTAATAATAACAGAGTCATCTTCTCACCTCTAACCAAAAATCATTTTTATTTTGTAACCCCCAGTTAGTTAAATACTTTATTGTCCTTTTAACTAGTAGCCAAAAAGGTAGATATGTTAAAAAACCGTTTTTTTTCCAAATAACATTTTTGAATTCATCCCCAGAACAAAGTATTCACATCATTTACCAAATGAAGGTGACCGGGGTTTTGGGAAAAAACCCCCTACTTTTCAAACGCGTTGATAATTTGATTATTTTTACCAAAAAATTAGACCTTTAGGGTCCTTCCCCATAACCCTTTAAACCCCCAAATACTAGAAACAAGTAATTTGCATATTCTGTAAAACTTTTAATCATACCATTTTTTATAGTTTTTCATTCCTGTTAAACATTTGATCACTATTACCAGTTTTTTTTTTTCCCAAAAAAATTCCCTTTTCCCTTTTTTTCCCAAACCCTATGATTATATTTTTTTTTTGGGTTTTCTCTGAATTTAAAAGGGTTTAAGCGAGAAAAACTTTTGAGAAAAACATTGAAACAAAATTTTAAGACAAACACTTAAGACCAAAACACATTCCCGGCTTCGGCCTCCCTTTTTAAAAAGTTTGGGTGGCCCCAAAATCTTTTACCATCAAATTATTAAAAACCAGAACCCAAATTCAGAATGATTTGGTTCTATTTGGTTTTGTTCCTACAAAAAAGAGAATTTAGATCCCAATTTCACCTCAAAAAAAAAATTTCATAAGAAATTTAAGTTTTACACCCTCTGAAACAAAAAACCCAGAAAATTGTTCCAACTTGCGAGCATCTGAACACATTTATGGGAAAAAACCACCTTAGAGAAAAAACAAATGAAAAAAAACCTGGTGCCCTTTTTAAAATGTTCATTAGTTGGTCTGAACAAACTATAAACCCCCAAAACCCAAAAAAAAAAATTAGAGCTCACAAAAAAACTAAACAATACCATTTGATCCATAAAACCTTTCACTCATGTGGCCCTCATCATTCATCATTCAAAACCTTGGGCCTTCATTCATTCCTGTCACCCCCTTCTCAACCCACCGTTTTAAAACCCACAACAATCTTTGGATTCCTATTTTTTTCTGAACCCCAGAGATCTCATGTCCTAAGTAATAATATGTAAATGGACCCATCTGTCAGGCTGGTCCCAGCCACATTTTCATGCCTTCTTCACCTAGGAGAAAAATATATGTTTAGGGTTATCGCTCAAATCATCCAGCAATATAGTGGGACGAATCTTCATCAACCTTTCCAGAGAAATCATGAGTATTGTGACAGGCAATGCCTAAAAAAAAAACAGTTTGATCATACAGCCATCCCAGTAAAACAAATGAACAAAAAAACGAGAAATCACAAACTTGGGTAGTGAAATCACCCATTTTTCCCTTTTTTCACCATCTTCATTTCACAATACATAATCATATTTTTACATTGTTTATTTCCATTATTAGTATATACAAAGAAGACAAAAATAAACGACATTACAGTCTTGCTGCGTACCAGCTTATGTAGTGAAAGAAGATAAAAAGGCAAATAGATTAGTTATAAACAGAATCATTTCGTTTCAAAAAAAAAGGAAAGGATAGCCTACCTTGTAGCACCTGGGGGTTTTCCCCCCCCAAAAAACTATGGATACTTGGCCTTTTCTTGTCACCCCCTTTTTTGAAAGCATCAAAGGGAGTGAACGTTAAAAAAATTAATTTGTACGTCTGCCTACCACAATAAACCTATTTATGCATAAATAATGACGGTGCCATCTAAACATTATAACTTTTTCAGTTTTCAGTCCAACATTCTGTTCATTTTCTTATGCGTTATTCTATTCTTACCTCTGTTGTTTGATTTTCCGTACCACTGCAATGCTCCTCCTTATGTACAGCGCCCCGAGTGCCTTGTTGCTGAAAAGCGCTATATAAATAAACTTGACTTGACTTGACATAAATCGGTATGTATAATCCGCCAGGGATTTTATTGTTTGTAATTAAATCAACTCTATCATTTAATGCAACTACCACCTTTGGTGAAAACCAAGTTTTAAATATATGACATTAATTTTAATCTTGTCAGAAGGCAATGGTAGATTTATTCTGTTCAAATTATACAAAGTTAACAGCATTTTTTTCCTCCTACCGTAAGTCTCAAATGAGTGAACGTTTTTCCAGGTTTAATCACTGCAATTATTTGTTGTAAAGTTTTCAAAAAATCATCTTTTGGAGTCGAAAAATCTGAGTCTAACTGGTCGAGCTAAAATCTTAAATTTTATTTTGTTTGAAAGGCTGTTGCCTTAAAAATGTCACATCGTTCTGAGAATGTTTTTTCCTTCCAGCTCGTAAAATAATTTTCCACAACTGGTGCTGCCAATCTAGAACACACTGATGTTATTTATGGCCATGCCACAGAAACTAATCTTTATCCCATCAAACTTTTACTTACTTTATTGTAAAACATCTTACTCTTGCTTTCAGTAAGAAAAAAGGTTCATTTATTCTGGACTTAATCCTCACAGAGATATGCACAGGAACTCTGCATCTGTATGTGTTGTCTTATTTTGTGTCTTGATGTTAAGTCTATGTGCCATGCGGTTGCTATGGTGGTGGTTGTGAGAGTGTGTGTTTGTGTTTGTGGGTCCTTGAGAATGTTGTATTACTGTTGTTTACCTTCCTGTTCTGCAAGGACCCTCTCAAAAGTGAGATGGTACATCTCAAAGGGTTACCCTTAAAATAATCAGTTGTCAGTGCTGCCAACTATACCTTTTATTTCTTTCCATACATAATATGTGTCACCCAAGATTTTAATAAGACCTGTCACTGCTGGTATTGTGTCATGATAGTTAGGCTTAAATAAAGTCAAATTCAGGTCGAAGGACATTAAGTCTCCCCTACAAATGTTTCTGTTTGGTCCTGATAAAGCTGCTCTCTTGTAATCATCTGATTCCATAACAATATTTGTGGTGTTCATCAGCAAGATTATAACGGCTCTGAATGTTCCATTCTAATATAGCTTTATTTAGATCTATCTATATTTTTTTAATGCAGTAAGTCCTTATTATATTTAAGAATGGGGTAAATAGTTTTTATTAGTTGCTATTATTCTAATAATGTGAAGTGCTAATTTCATTAGTTCTAGTGCTTATTTTAATCTCTTTCCATACCTTGATTGGTCTGTTCTTATGTATAGTGTAGGCATCAAAAAGGGTCAGAGTATTGTGTTCATTTAATTGTGAATGTAAGTATTAAATCTGAACCATAGATACCATTTTAAAAAATCTGGTTCAATTACATTTAACTGTAACTGAGTCTTGTGGAAAAAACTCACAACTCATCTGTTTAGAAGGCTTAATGAAATTGATGAACACAAAAATGAAGGGCATGTTATGTCTTATACTCTTAGTTTGTCTTGCCCAGTTTTATAAACAAACCGTACAGTTTCAGTCAGCTATAAATTACACTTTGTATTTATTTCAAGTAACTAAAGTTTGTTTCAGTTAACTCAAGTTTTCTCCATTTCAGTCCAGTCCAGTAATTCTGTTAAGGTGCATTTCATCTTGTGTTAAATTTGAGTCTAATTTGATCATTCTGAACCTGACTGGAAAAAGTCAAGCCATCTGTTAAAATCGTGTTATTATAAAGAACTGACCTAATATTATTATAGTACTGTTGGATCAGACCTGCTCTTGTAGCCTCTAATTATTATTGTGATACCTTATTTAATAAATAACACTGAGCGTCAGACAGTTTAAAATATTTTTACCTTTCAAGCAGGCGGTCCATGGCCAGGACTGCTTTCCCAGACCTAAAAACTCAAAATTCCAAGTAGTTTCATATCAGAAAAAAATTTAAATTAAATGTATCCTGCCACATACCCCCTAATTTTTTACACAATATGAAACAGACATTCATTTCACAAAAACAGACAGACAAAATGGACGAACATTAGCCACATAAAGTTTGATTACCCTGTAAATACAGCATTTTTAGAGTGGAACCACTTTGTGTCACTTAATGGTTAAAAATTATTTCTCACCCTTTTCTGGTGACTCGACAATTATTTCCGGGACCCAAACAAGCTCCATCAAACTGATGTTTTAACTTGTTAAAGCGTCTTTGTGGTTGAAACTTGCTAATATATTTCTCCTTCCTGTCTCCAAGCATTGCTCCTAGAGAACAAGCAGGGAGCTAATTTTCTAGTGATGTCTCAGTCATTCTCTCACTTCACACAGACATTCACACACTCTGGCCAACAAGGCGGTACAGTACCGTTTCCTGGTCCACATGAGAGCCTATTCCGTTATCCCTCTCCAAAGCTTATTCCCAGCAGAGTTTATTCAGTGAGCTAGGGTCTGTTAGCTTAGCATGTAGCAGTCAAAGTCCGTCAGTGTAATATGTCCCCCGTCAATTTCGCCTGCTCACTTCCGACTTACACACATTCATACTCCCGGTTGATGTTACACTTTTATATTTATACAGCTGTTTACTCAAAAATAATAAAAAGGAGTGGGAGGCTTATAAACCTTTTTCTTTAACAAGGTTAGAGAGGCCTTTTAAACTCGTATCACTCCCTCCGGCAGCATCTTTTGACCGTTCTTATGGAATGGTCAGGACCCAACAAACCTTACCCGGGTATGCGCATCTATATCCCTGCGTGTTTACTTTCAAAGAAGTGGGTGGCTTTGAGATCTTTTAAGAAGATCAGGGAGGCCTTTTAAACCCATACACTTCCCCTCGGTAGTATCGTTTGACCCTCCTTATGGGATGGTCAGGATCCGACAAACCCCTAACCGAGTATTAGCGTGCCTTATTCAGGGAGGTGGCTTTTATATTGTGTGCGAGGGAAACCGATCTTCCCTTGCATACAATAAAGGAACTCGAAACCTACACCCCTAGATTTTAGCTTCTTTTAGAAGATTGTACCGTTCTTCCCGGGCCGACACCGTTAAAATCGCACGGCTTATCTACACGCCTTACGGTTTCACACGTTCGCAACAATTATTCTGAACCATTTCTCTGCCTCCAAAAATTACAAAAACAGCTCACTTCAGAACTAACAACACAGCCAGAGTATTTTTACAGGAAAAATACTGGAGATTTTTAATAGGAATCTCCTTACCTTTTAGTTTGCGGCCGCTGCTGTGATGGTGTTGTCCTTCCGTGGGAACCCTCTCCAAAAGTGGTTTCCGCTTCCGGGGCGCGGGCGGGAACACCAATTTGTCCGGGCTACCGCACCCTGTTGGCAGTCAGACGCCTCGGAGCTCCTCTGGTACTTGGTCCCCATGATGCGATCACACACTCTATCTAAGGACTCTTAACCAGTTTCTAACTTTTTGCTCTTTTTAAACTAAATTAAGGCAGAGGAATGATTACAGAGATCAGCGCTGAGGCTCCCGTCTCGGACCGTCGCCGTCTGTTAGAGGATGACGAAGAGCCTCGATAGAAGGTCACATATAGTTTTTATATCTGGCACTGTGTGTGTCACCATTGTGGTGTCTATCTGTTAGCTTGTGTAGTAGCGGGTGTCCATACTTAATCTAAGTGTGCTGTAGCTTTCTCATTAACCCAGTTGCTGCTCCACTATCTACCCCAGTGCCCCAGCTTCAGGTCATTTATGACGACCCTTGGGCCATTTATCCTTGTACTGTATGTCTATGAGCATTCTTATCCTATTGTAACAAAAGGGAAACATTAGAACTTATACTTTATTTCACTAAAGTATAAATGGGAAAAACAGCTATAAGCATATTAATAAAGGTTATTCCTAACACAGCCAATCAGAAAGCAAACATGAAAGGCAATTACTCTGAACTCATGTTTGATCTAGAGAGGGTTTGTGAGATTTCTCTAATTCTCTTATTTCTTTTATATCTACGATTTTTTTATCATCACGTGTGGGGTCTTTCAGATTTAAAAAATCAGCCGAAAATTTCAAAAATGCCGTGTGAATTAGGCAAAATAAATATATACTAAGGGAGGGGTAGAGAAATGGCAAACCAGAAGCAGGAAACAATCCAAACGTAAGAAATCACAAAAATGACATAAAGAATGAACCTAAGAATAATGAGCACAAGGACATGAACTATATGGCAAAAATGTGTCAAAAATAATAGAATATAGCAAGACCTATAGAACATAACAAGGAACATGCTAAAAAAGATGAACACAAATAAAAACCATCACTTAACACCTCAGAATCTTGATATCTGCAAAGTGTTACCAAGCCATTTCCTAAGGCTTTATGACTCCAGTGAACCACAGCGAGCGTCATTATCAACAAATATAGGCAACAATGAACAGTGGTGAACCTTCCCAGGAGTGGCCGTCTTGCCAAAATGACTCCAAGAGCAGATTAACGACTCATCCAGGAGCTCCCAAAAGAAGCAAGAACAACATCTTTAACTCTGGGGGTCTCAGTTGCATCAGTTAAGGTCAGCGTTCATGAATCAACAAGAAGAAAGAGACTGATCAAAAATTGCATCTATGAAAGCCTCTGCTGAGCAGAAAAAGCAAAAAGTTCCATCTCATATTTGCCAAAAATATCTTGATTAATTTACCTCCTCCTGCCATGTTCTGGCATGTTATCCTGTCTTTCCCATTTTGAACAGTGTATAAGAGCCATATTTACACTTATTTACAGAAACTCAAGGAATACTAAGAAAAAGCCTACACAGTCCCATCAACTTTTTCAATAGCAAAGCATAAATTACAGAGCTGCTTCTGTTACATTTATTTTATAGACTGTTTGGGGTGTCAAACCAGTTGTTTCGTAATATTGTGGTTTTTTCCACTGCAGAACCAATTCTCTAAAAAAGATTTTTCTTAATGTGAAAGATTTTTATGCATTATAAGCATCTTTATTAGAGGTGCCAACAACATGAGGAGAGGTTATATTTTCCTTAACCACGATACTTTTATTGATTGCTGCTTCTAATTTTTACGTTTCATTCAATTGTTGGCACGCTTTAAATCCTTTATTGTATAAACTGCTGGCTGATGTTAGTGCTGCAAAATTATCATTTCTAATCCATGCTGATCCAGTCCGTTGGCTGCTGACTCTGTGGTCCTGTGTTAACAGATCGGCCTGAGATTGATGTCCACTGCACTGCTGTTGAGGAGGGTCTTACTAATGCCTCCACTCCCTCTCAGGTTTTCTGCTTCTCTCTTTTTTAACTGTCTCACCCTCTGTCCTTTCAGTCTGTTAGCTGGTGTGATTTATGGAGGCAGACAGCGATCGGGGAGGAGGCAACTTTAGGGTAGACTTCTATTAAAGGAGGAGAAGAAAAAGACAGGATGGAAAGAGAGGCGGGCAGGGACAGAGGGCACATCGTTTGGTAAATAAAGGGATGTGAGTTGGAGAGCAGCAGTTTGTCAGGCCGGACACGCTGTGCCAACATGTGTGTGTACACGAGTGTGTGTTTGTGGAGAGTCGGTAAATCTGCATGCTGCAGCCTGTGAGCGCTGTGCTGTGAATCCTCTCACAGATGGACTGTTGCAAACACACAGCAGCGCTCATTCATATTAATGAGCCAAATCTATACGATGAAAATTTAATGCCAACAATTTGTGACTCACTGCCAAGTGAATTTCAAAGTGCACAATTAGAGGAGGATCAGGAATGTATGAGTGTGCCGGCTGGATGCAGATGGGTGGTGAATCAAAGAAATATCCACCACAAACAGTCTTGATAAGGTGCAAGCTCCATTTTTCAACAAGATATATTCTCTGCTGGCTACATGGTCAACAGACATTAGATGCAATTCCATCCCCAAATTAGCAAAATAACAGTGCGAAATGAAATCCGGAGGTTCATATATGTGCGGTGTGTTGGAAAAGCACAAGTCCATTATTTTTTTTCATTTGTAATTAAGCATTTAATCTGCATACAAAGAAAAGAAATATGGTATAATTTACAGTGAGAGACTCCTTGAAGAAATACTGTGTGAGAAGATTCACCATTATCCACATTTAGTTAATTTATCCCTCAGAGACAACAAAGACACAAAAACTGTGACAAATCCATGGTTAGAAATCACTCAGAGGTCTATTTCTCCTTTTTTTTTCTTGAATAGAGAGCAGGAAAACCGGCGCCACTCATTAGGTTACAGAGCTCTGAGTAAAAGACAGTGATCCGACTGGCCCAAGAGTCCATACTTGTTTCTCTCCTAACAAATTCACCCCAAGGTTAGACCATTCAATGCTCAGAAACTGCAAAAAATAACCAAGCTCTTCATATCAGACTTGTTGAATCAGAAAGTTCATGGCAGTACGACTACAAAACAACTTAAGAAGTTTGTTTAAAATGGTTGTCTGGAGAAAGACTCTTCTCTGTCCATCTATCCATTGTCCATTCTCACCAGCCCATCACAGGGCACCCTGGAGAGAACCCATGCTTGCACAGGGAGAACATACACACTCCAAACTGAGTCTACTATAGGATATTAATCCCAAACACAGCTGCAAAACTACAAGAGAATGGCTGAAAAAGAAAAGATTGTTGCAACGGCCCATTCAAAGTCCAGACCTCAACCTGATTGAAATGCTGTGGTGGGACCCCTACAGAGATCTGCAGTAACATATCTTTGTAAGCCTCAAAAACTGAAACAGTGCTGTAAAATAAATAGGCCAAAAATCTTCCACAATAATACGACAGAGCGATAAACTGATACAGAAAATGATAACTGAGATATTGGTGCTAATGACATGTGCTTTTCTGTTGGGTATTTTGGTTGAGGATAAATTTTTATAATACCCTTAAAACCTTTAAAATGAAAGGAGTACTTTCCTTTCCACATGACTGGATGAGTTGTATGTTTGCTTATATTTGTTGGACTTTATAAAATATTCTCGTTCTTTTCTTTAACGTCTGAGTGAAGTGTCACTGAGTCACTATTTTCCCCATCTCTATGCAACAACAGCACCAAAAACAAACTGTCAGGAAGTCGTTCAGATGAAGGAATGTGAACTGAAATTACTGTGTATGTGTGTCTCTGTGTTTGTATTTGCTAGTTTTTTACAGGTGTGTGTAAGTCTCCCACCTGGGTTTGCTCTTCCCAGTGTGTCACACCGCGGTACGCCTATGCAACTCTTTGGCAGTGATGGCTGCTCCCATGTCAAAACACACACACATATATGCTCACCTGATAACCAATCCAATATCAGTTTAAATGAGATGAGTGGACCGCGCCACACTCCTTGTCACTGTCACTGCAGAGTTTTAAAGCGCTCGGAGAAAAAGGAGCATGGAATAGAAGGAGAGAGGCCAGGAGAGTGGATGCTGCTCATTGCCAGTGTTCTTCCCCCTGCAGAAAATGGTTACCTCCATTAAGTCACTAATGATCCCTGCCTTGTGCCGTGCTGGAGTCAGGGAGAGGCACCAAAATTTCTGTGCTGGAAGGAGCAATGGGGTGATGCAGAGAAGAGGTGAAATTATGAAGTGAATGAATAAAAAATACATTGGTAAGAAATGAAGAAGAGGAAAGAGAGGAAGGAAGGGGTGGGGGGTTCAGTGAAGTTAACATTGAGACAAAGCATCTTTTTATTCAAAGTGATTGTCAAGATGGCTGGATCAACAAAATCCATCCATCCATCCATCCACCCACCCACCCATCCATCCATCCATCAATCCATCAATTCCAGCCAGATGGATGACATGAAAAATAACATGAAAAGTATAAAGTATAAGAAACCTGACATCAGCATTCAGCCTGTCACATGGCTGAATGTGACAGGCTGGTCACATTTACTGCCAGTTGAAGCCACAGCTACAGCCTAGGTGCAAACTTTAAGGCTGAGCTGCTTCAACATGAATAAGTTACAAGAACTCACCTGTGTGTTTCCAACTCTTCAAAAATATCCTTAAATTAATCTCCTTCTATCCATGCCTCAGTAAGCACCAAGGAGGCACAGACCCATCCTCAAGCCAATCACCACAAGGATCTGCTTGCTGAGGAGCGGGTAAATGCCGCAGCAAGTTGTTTGATTTGAATTAGAATTTTAAAACATCTCCCCCATTACGTTTTCCATTATTTAATCAATTATTCATGAAATCTACAAATGAGCAAGGGTGCTCTTATGCTGAGCAAACACTTGGACAGTACCAAACACTGTTTCTCCTTCAGTACATCAGCCTTATCCTCGAGTGTCTCCACAAGGCACTCAGACGAAGAAGAGGGGACAGGACGGAGAGGGGGAAAGACAACACAAAGACACTAAAATAAAGGAATGCCGAACCAAGAGGGGAAGCAGGAAAGGGTGGCAGATGGAGGATGGTGACAAAGGGGGCAACTGGGACAGGCAGAAGGAAGGAGGGTATGCAGACAGACGATGAGACAGAGGGCAAACTGAATTGAATTCAGCAAGGCCAACCAGTAGCATCTGTGATCAATAATATGCACACAGTTTTAGGCTTGATCACAAAACTCTTAAAGTCAGGATTTTGACTCCTTTTTTTAATCTTTGTGTGTTTTCTGAAATAACCGAGGTGTAAGGGTGGTTGAAGTTACAGTATTCACGTCCCTGAGCCTCCAAGTGAGGTATCAGCTGACTTAGGGTTAGATGGCTTTATTGCTTGATGAGGCAACAGTCTGTACGACTAGCTGACAAGTTATTGCAATAATTAGGACAGCAGTAAAGCAGTGCATTATATCTTTTCTTACCAGTAACAAACTGGTTGTGGTGAAAGAGGACGATCATCTTTGATCAATATTCACAAATGTACCAGTTGCATTGTTGAGTGATTTCTGTCCATAGAGATTATAAGCAGCCATCACTCATTCTGAGATTCCCCAGGTGTTCCTAAGCAAGAACAGATATGTAGTCCCTTAAACAACTTCTGGGTCTGCCCCAGGGTCTCTGGACAAGACAAACACATCTAACGTGACCCTCCTGATCTGATGCATGAACAACCTCTACTGCAAGCTCCTCCAGGTTGTGGAGCTTTCTACCCTATCTTTGAGGCTGAGCCCAGCCACCCTATTAGGCAAGCTCCTTTCAGCTGCTTATATACAGGATCTTGTTTCTTCAGTCATGATCCATATCGCATGGCCATGGAACATAAATAGACTGATAAATTGAGACCTTTGACTTTTGGCTCAGCTCTTCACCACCAAAAAAACATAGCATCTCTATCTACCATCACTCAGGAGCCAAACATTGAGATACATGGGTTCCTCTGTTTGAGGCAGAGACTGACCCCCTTCAGCATCATTGACACCTAAAAATAGAAGGTGTCACATGCCACCGATGGATTTAACCCTTTAGAACTGGAGATGTCCGGCACGTTTAAGCATAAAACTCCATATCGAGCCTGCTGAGTTACACCCCACCTTGATTAGTGATTTATAAACAGTCAGTAGTAACTCGGAGAGTGGCTTTTCTTTGCAGGTTTAAGACATGAAAGTGGATGAGGATTATCAGAAAGGAGCAGATCTTTAGTTTCGCTGTCATTAATAACACAGCTGAACACTTTGGGAAAGAAGATATTGTGCTTAAATACAAAATAAATCTAATATTTTAAAAATGTCCAACCCTTCTTTCAACATCCCTGCTCTGCCAAGATAAAGAAGGAGACGTAATGAGAAACTGTACAGTAATGTGTGCTTATATCACAAGTCATGCATCTGAGCCCTAGTTGCTCTGGTCAGCTCACATTTTAGGTAAAGCCAAATAGATACTGTGATAAAATAAAGGATAGGACAAAGGGGGCCTAGAGGATATTGAAAAAGCAACAACAAATGACCTTCTCAAAGTTGCACACACCCCCCCACCGCCTTGCCATCTCTCTCTTTCCCACTCACTCACTCTCTAATGGTTATTTACCTTGTTGGAAAGGGCTTTGCTTTCTCACCAGAGGGATCGACAACGGGGCGTGAGCAAAAGCGGGGCAGTCTGCTTTTGGAGGACGGCAAAGGAGAGGAAAGAGAAGGAAGAATATATCATTTGGTGTCAGTCTCCCCGGCGACACCAAATGTGCTTTCCACTCTCCTTTATGGCTGTAATAGAAGCAGAGGTTTGGGTACAGAAAGAAAGAATTACATGTCAATATTTGTTCCCGCTGACTGGCTGGGTTGAAACAGATACATTCAAGTTCTTGTTGTTTTTTCCCCCCTTAAGACAATTCGAGAACTTTGGCATTATTCAGGATCCCGGGGGAACTTCAGGGGTCACTAAGGAAAAGCCAGAGATGGTGCAATGGTGAACAAGGTGACCGAGGGAAAGATATGAATGGGAAGGAGTAAGGATGGGAGCATTAATAATACCAACAAACAATGATTTTGAGGTTGCAGAATGAGAGGAGGCAGAGTGGACATTTCCCATAGCTAGTCTCCGAAATAAGAACAGTGACTCAAATCGTTGTTCTGGGCCCCTGGTCGTCCGTCTCACTGACTGCAGGCTGTATCATCTGGATGAGCCACATGCTGTTCCTGCCTGGAAATGACATTGTCTGAACACTGTTTTTATTCTATTCAGCAAGGAGAGTAGCAAGAACAGAAATGTCCTTTTTGCTCTGTGTTACACAGAAAGTTGGTTTTCAGGTCTAAACTGTTTACTTTCTTATATTTGCTTTATTGATGTTGACAATACTTCTTCCACAATAGGGCTCCGGTTTAATAGAAATGATAATAAAGCACCTTGCAAAAGTATTTACTTTTACTTAAACCTTCTCACATTTTGTCAAATTATAACCATACCTTTTAATGTTTTTATTGGCATTTTTCACAGTGACTCAAAATAGTGAGCAATTGTGAGGTGGTAACAAAATGGGTGTTTTAAAACCTTTGAGGTTAAATTTTGTCCTTAATGGCTGAAACGTTTTTTGGATAATTTGACTTCCTGTTGATTGCGTCTCAGATGCTACATTTGTTGGACAGCGGATGTTTCTACGTTATTTATATTGCCTCTGGTGGGACCCTGGCCATGGGATACATTAAAGGCCAATAAGAACTTTTCTGGAACTTTCAAAATAAATCGCATTAACCTACTTCAAGCACAGCCAGGAACAGAAACAGGAGGAGTAACAGCGGACTTCCCGTGATGTCACTGTTTGAATGAAAACCCAGCTTTGCAACAAACTGACCTCTTCCACGCAGGTCCCCAGCAGACCTGGACGGAGAGACACAGGGCGCTAATGTCTCTTTGCTGGCAAAAAGAAATAATTCTTTAAACTGGATCCAAGAGTGTCATACGCTCGTATGCACTAAGTTAAGTATGAATGAATTGCTGTTTGTGTATCCGGTATTTATTCATGAGAGGGATAATTAAGGTGCAAGCGTGGCTTGACTGTCTCTCTGAGGTCTACAGAAGCAAACTGTGTTCCAGAGAGTTTCCAGCAGAGACCCTGTCTCTGCAACGCCGAGCGGGGCAGTTTTCCCAGTCTGAAGGAAGGACAACGGGACCGCATCACCTTGGTTACAGCAGTAACCTGCAGTTTGGCCGGCCGACAGAACGAGCCGCCCCACCCCACAGCTACGGAGGTTAGCTGCAAGTTAACTCTTTGGTTACCGTGGATGCTTTCCTCAACTTTGTCAGACAACTTCTCCTCAGCACGGTTCACGTAAGAGGTAGTGTTTTGGCAGAGAAGATCAGTTTAGAGGTAAATAATCTAAACAATGTTTGTTTAATGACATTTGTTTTGTTTGTGTTGAGAAACTCAGCTACAGTAAGTCCTAGCAGACTAGCACTCAGCACTCAAGGACATGTTCTGTGTTGTGTTTTTTTTAAAGTTAAGACAAACTTTATTTAAAGGGTGTTTTTTTTCCCAGACATAAATCATCATGTTCTTTAAAAACTGGTGTAACTACTTTCTGTGCAGGAATGATAAGTGTTACCTGGAAAATCTTAAAGTCTTTTAAATATTTGAATTGGCACATGCTGTTGCGATCATCAAAAGTAGAACCACAGACTTACTACAAACCAATAAAACAAGAAGACCTCTCAGGGCCTCAGAATTTTTTCCTTGATCAAAGGTAATTTTTCTTTTCAAACCTTATAATCACCTTTGTCACCTATTAAATATTTTCTTAAGTCAGCTCTTGTTCAAATCAAGCTACGATAATGCTGACTGTCAATTATGTTGATTGGAAACAAGGCCACTGTATTCTTCTGGCAACAAAAGCATTTGATTCTTAGATTAGAATTAAGACAATTTGAATAAAGGTTAATTACAGCTGCTGATAAAAATTAGCCCTCATTCAGACCATAGGGTGTGAAACAAGCATCACAATACACCTTCTGTTGCAGGACTGTTGCAGGACTTGAGTGGCCACGTGTCTGTGTGAAGTTATTTGTCTGTGAACTATAGAAAAATAAAATCATGAATATATATTAATAATTCAAAGACACATTATTCTTACATGTTATTCTTATTCTTCTCCTTAGATGCAGAGAAATCACACATATTTCTAATTAAAATTTACAAAAACATCTACTTTTACCTCATCAGGATGCCTTGTTTCATTTACCTGCTATTAATTATGACTTTTTTTAGATTTGTACTTTGAAACACTGAGTCCACAGGTACCATTTAAATGATTGCAGTTTGGATTCTAATTCATGAGGCTCATCTTGCCGCTCAGCATGCAGGCACATTAAGTTCAGTTGTCTCCAGAAATAATTCTTGGAATTAAATTAGATTGAAAAGCTGACTTAGTTTATGTGATGGAAAGGTATCACAGTAAAGAGGACTGCATATTAGATTATCTGAAGTACAGATAATGTACAGGTATGTTGGGTGATTTTAATATTTTTGTAATAGTAGAGAAGGATAGCCAAAATACGACCTATTATTCTTTAATAGACAGAATTAGCTTTTGGCAAATTGTGCAAAAGATGTGCCCACACTCATTCTGGCATATGGGGCCCAGTAAACAACTAACACTTTTATCTCCAGCATTTTTTCTCATTCTTGTAAATGTTGGCACCAATAGGCAATGTAGCTCCCCTGAAAAAGGAAGCAGTCAGTCAGAGAAAGATGCCACCTCGGAAAACTGGAACTAAACTATACTTTTCACTCTAGTTAATCTGAACCCATCTTGCTTAAGAGACAAGTTTAAACAAATCATGGATGAGTGTGAATTTACGCTAAAGGAAACAATGGTAAACACTAGAAATGCAATAAGAAATCAGCTGGTGACAGAAATCTGATGATTTACAGTCTAAAAGGTGATGGAAAACTAAAAATACAACCTTACTATCTATTAATCTAAGCGCTACTAGGTAACTTGGCAATAACATGCTGGTACTGAGGACAGAAAAAGTTTGTCATTTTATGTCACCATCTGATGGACTTGATTTTGATTTATTAATTTCCATCTCTAGTAGTGTTTTTTTTAGGATTTAAACATTTTTTCCCTCCATGTTTAAGTTTCAAACTACTTCACTGCTGTTTCTCATCTGTTCATTTCCTCACCTGTGCAGCATTCGGTAATCAAACACCACTATATACACATTTAGAACAAAAAGTACCTAATTGTACTTTTCGGGGTACAAAGGCTTATCACTGGGGCGGTACTCTCAAAGGTACTGCTGTTGTACCCTCAACAGTAGGTTCTTGCTCATCCCCTTGTAATTTGTGCCTTATAAAGGCCAGAATTGTACCTTTGGTGACAGTCTTGTATATCTCCTGAGCTATCTTCCTTATTTTTTACCTCCGTCTTCTTCCCTCCCTCTTGCATGGAGTAAGGGGGAGTCAGGTTTAGCCTAAACCAGCTCAGTTATGGTTGAGGTGCAAACACACCCTCCATTTCTGCTACCTGTGTGACCCCCTCTCTTTTCCAGTGGTTATAATCAGTCTGACAAAGAGAGGTATCCCAATCGTTGTGGTTTTTAGTATAACAATGGCCATCAGTGGGCTCTAGATGGACAAACTGTCTACTTTTAAGGCTAGGCTTAAAACTTTCCTTTTTGATAAAGCTTATAGTTAGAGTGGTTTAGGTTATCCTGAGCTATCTCTGTAGATACGCTGCTATAGGCTTAGGCTGCTGGAGGACATAATGACCACTTTCATCCTCTTCGCTACATTCTCACACTACTCTACAATTTTGCAATATTTGCTGTTATTTCAGCTTTTATCTTTGTTCTTTCTTTTCTCTTCCTAGTAGCTACACCTGGCCTGACTCTGTGTCTACCTGTGTCACCTTTCTGGAGAGGGGCATCGTCCAAGCTTCTGCTGGCAACAACTTAATGCTGACCCTCTACCGATGATACACTTGGCCCTGTCTTTTAGTGTTTAACCCTTTCTTTCTCCTAGACATGGCAATTGACTGAGCTTTTACTGTAACTAATTATATGTGCTCTCTTTCAGACTCTAACCTTAAAAACTGGCTCAGAGTTTATTTGTTCTTTCTTTCTAGATGAAACGACTAAAGGAGCTACATCCATTAACATTTACTTTTCCTTCCCATAGAAAGTACTCCTGGATCAGTGCTTCTTTGTTCTCTTTGTGTCTCTGCT
This sequence comes from Crenichthys baileyi, assembly GCA_036173005.1. NCBI lineage: Eukaryota > Metazoa > Chordata > Actinopteri > Cyprinodontiformes > Goodeidae > Crenichthys > Crenichthys baileyi. The sequence continues at coordinate 139,073 of JAHHUM010001027.1, forward strand.
CTGTTCTCTCTAACCCCCAGTCGGTCGTGGCAGATGGCCGCTCACACTGAGCCTGGTTCTGCTGGAGCTTCTTCCTGTTAAAAGGGAGTTTTTCCTCTCCACTGTCGCTACATGCATGCTCAGTATAAGGGATTGCTGCAAAGTCAACGCCAGTGACTGTCCACTGTCTCTACATGCTCATCCGAGAGGAGGGAATGCTGCAAGTCACTGACTGGATGCAATCTGCTGGGTTTCCTTAGACAGAAAAACTTTTATCAAATTTGAATAAATAACTAACTCTGACTGCACTGTTCAATGGTTAGGACTAATTGAACTGAATTGAATTGAAATTGAATTGAATCTTGGAAAAGTTGAAAAAAGGGGAAAATAGGGTTGAGTTTTACAAAACGCCACGCACACATTTTCTCAAAACCTTTTTGTTTTCCATTTTCACATTTCAAGTTTTCCAGTATATTGAAACTTAAACACAATGCCAAACTGTGACATACAAAATGTCGTCTACTGCGCAAGTGTCATTTGGCTGGAAGTCCATTTCATCTCCTGCTTTCAGTGAAGTCCATTCTACATCAACTTTGGTTCTGTATGCGTGAAAGTGACGGTCATATGATGAGGGATCAGCACTTTGCCAGAAAGAATCCATATGGTGTTAATGTTAAAGATGTATTTTATTTGCCAAAAATAGTAGCACTGCCTCTGAATGCAAGACATCTATAACAAATACATCTCTGATGGCATCCTTAACATTGCCATAGGGCCACTGTCTTCCTCCACAAGCAAGAAAAAAGACAGATTTTGACAGTTAACCTTGTTTAATTGAAAAACAGCCAATCAATGTTGGCTGCACATATTTGACAGATGATTCAACCAACCAACCAACCAAATTAGACAACTTCAGACTAAACCTCAAGCAGACCACATCCTGAACACACTTTTGCTTCATCACATATACTTTCTTTTTGTTTGTACAGACAAAGAAACCATTCCCTTAACAGCTGTAACGTGCTATCTTCATTACATTTCCTTAAAACATTGTTAAAAACTCACAAAGACAACCACACATTTTCATATTAAATTTCCTGACTTTTGCAGACCTAAATTTCCTGAATTTCTGTATTTTTTTGTTTATTATTAAATATAAAAGGAAAATAATTATGACATACATTTTATATGTAACTTAAAATACTTCAGACTGTAAGAAAGAAGATGGATGATTTACTAATTTTCTTTGGTGGATCGATGACAGAGTGAAAGACAGGTGGTTTGATGGATGGATTGGTGATGGATAGATGGACAAATGATGGATGGATGGATGGATGGATGGATGGATGGATGGATGGATGGATGGATGGATGGATGGATGGATGGATGGATGGACCATTCCCACATTGGTAAAAGATTATTTTGTGCAAAGATCTTTTCATTTAAGCTGCATTCAAGTGTTACAGTCCAACATTTTCTCTTTCATCCTGTAGATGGTTAACATAAAGTGGCTCCCTGTAATTATGTCTTCAGTATATGAGTCAGATTTATTGGTCACTGTCTGTGTCCTGAAAGCCCTTCTTTCTAGGACAGGGTGCCCTTTTCCAAATCATGTAACCTTCACGTTGTGAGAGGTGAATAGTTGTGCTATCCACTGTACTCACTTTAAACACTCACTTCAAAACACAACTCCAGGGGCTTCATTTGAGTATGGACACCACTTCACAGCCAACATCTGACCTTTAAAGGCTCAGATGTTTGTTTTTTTTCCTCTCACATCTTGCTGTTGCATATGCACATTTTTCCCAATAGATTTGGACTGCAGATAAAAAAAATATTAAATATGTGCTTTAAAGCCAGTTCAAATATGTGTTTGTTTCAGAATTGGACACATTAGACTGATTGACCTTCAAAGAAGCTATTATGAAGTTTATCCTTGCTGACTGTGACGGTAAAATAAAACACAGCTTTGTGTGTCAAAGGGTCATGTTTTTGCTTCCTTATGAACGTTAAATCATACATGAGTAACCAAAGGCCCTATGTACAGAGTTCCTTGGACTCTATCGTTGTACTGTTTATTTTTCTACACACTCCATATCCTGTGATAGAAAAAAAAATCCTACCCTCAATCTAGCTTCCGATAATAGTGAATTGGCACCTAAAACGCCTTCCACAATTATTTGTACTGGTGGTGATGATGTGTGAAAAGCATCAAACTATCCTGCAACCTTAAGATGCATCCCTTCCCCAACAGACCTGAATCAAATGAATGGTTGCTTACCAGGCCTGCAGATGACCTGCTGATGAGGAAATTGAACCGTTCTATTCAGGTATGCTGAAGAGGGTATGCACTAAAGGTTGCAGGACAGTAGCTGTCAAGGGTTGGACTTCTACGTGTGGGCACTTCTATGGTAGAATCTTACACTGAAAATTTAGAAAATTCCAGCAAAATTGAGTCAATTTTTTAGTTGGGAAATAAATCTCATATTATGAAATAATTTGTTTTTCTAACAAAATCCCAGGTGCCTCAATTATTAGCATCGCTAACAATTCCTATTCAATAAATACAACTGAATCAATTTAGTTTCTGACTAAAACTACATAAATGTGAGATGAAAGACCATTACTCTTAGCCACTCTTAAAAATGATAAAGAGAAAATGTCATTCATGTAAATATGGTTTAATCTTCATTTGTGAGAAAATAGCTAGAAGAAGTGCCTACCCATATCTGCAGATGGAGCAATGATTTAACAGTTTAAAACAACTGGAACATTGACAAACAAGGCTGGATGAGGACCTGAGTATATTTTGCCACCACAAACAGTGAGGATGATAAGAGGGAGTTTTAAAAATCCCCAAAAGCTTGCTATTAAAAAACTGTAGCAAAGTAATATTCAAATATTGATACAGGGTAAAAATATTGTCCTTTCAATCAAACTTTCCCCTGTTACTAAGATTGTAAAACATAAAATCTACACTCAACTCAAGTGATACTTGGTTGATAATAATTTCTCAGTCAGACTTTGAGCCAAATCATGGGCCTATAACAGCTGCCATGTTGGTAACAAATGTGTAGCAAACGTGTTTTGGTGTAGAATGTGCAAATCAACCCCAGCAGAAGACATTGTGTGGATGCTGGCTGAAGTCGGTAAGAAAGTGTCAATATCCACAGTGAAACGAGTCCTGTAACACTAACGAACATGGTCTGAAAGGTTACTCAGAGAGGAAGAAATCATTACTTCAAAAGCAATGCAAAAAATCAAGATTTCAGTTTACAGGGACCAAGATCTTAATTTTTAGAGACATGGTCAGGAAAAAGGAGGAAAAAGGGGGAATCATGCAACGTAGTGAACAGCATCCTAACTGTCTAATACTGTGGTGGATGTCTCATGCAGTGGGGGGAAGGATGGTTGCACTTGACAAAACAGATGTTCAAAAATTAGATGTTCAAGCTTTGGCACAAATTAATCTTCCAAAAAGACAACAACCCTGACCATGCCGTCAGATTGGTTACAACGTGGCTTAAGCAGAACAAATTCAATGTTTTGGTGCTGCGGTCACAAAGTCCTGGTCTCAACCCCATAGAAAATATGTGGACAGAGATGAAAAGGTGTATGTAAGCCTGAATCAGTTACACAAGCTCAGGTGGTATGGGTCAAAACTGAGCAAACTTTTGGAACAAGCTTGTGGAAGGATATCTAAATTGTTTGACCTAAATCATACAGTTGAAAGGACAATTTTACTTCCGAATTTGAAGAAAGTAAAATAATCTGTGAACAGTTTTCTTTCTCCGTCGTTGTTCAGGCATTTAGCAAAAAGAAATCATTTTTGGTAATCCTAACTGGCATTAAACTGGAAAAGTTCAGTCGGATTTAATGTCAGACAGAGAGAAAGAAGAATGCTATGTTTCTTTTGATTTAGGTTACATATGGCTGATGTAGATGGTGTTCTCAGCTGTATTTTCAATTTTTTTCTTTCCTTCAATAGTTGCATCTGTTAATAATCAATGTAATAAATGGACAACCGTAAACTTGTGCACCAAGCACTCACTGTTCAGTATTTCCATATGGGGACTAATGCACCATGTTAAAAGTTGTGCTTTCTCATGAGAAAAAAACAATAATCACAAGAAATTATCTTTTCTTTCTTCTATGACAATCAGATTGACCTCTGCATCTCTGCCGGAATTTTGGAGGAAATCACTGTTGCTGGCTTATCACCCCTGTCCTAGAGAGATTGCAAACCACCAAGTCCAAGCACCCATATGATTTTAATCTTTTTCTGATAGGGATCATGCCAAAAAAAAGAGAAGAAAATGCAGTTATTATTACAGCAGGCTGGAGCAATCACATAATATTACACTGGCAACGCAAACAGCAATCATCAAAAGCACATGAAAAAAAAGCAATAAAAATATCTGATTTCATAAGCAAAGATGCAAAGGTGTTTTATTACAGATCCCCAGTCAGAAAAATGGATTTACAGCCGCGGTGGCTGACTGTCTTCTAAATATTGGCAGCATGGAGGCATTCAAACAAACATCTGCCTACTGCCAATGAGGCTTTGATAGAGCAGCTGTCAGGATCTGTGCATTCTGTGTATTGGTGCTGTTTTCTGTTTAAGGCTCTAGGTGGCGTCCTAACCTGGAGGAGATGTGACAGGTGCTTCCTATCTCCCTAATCACCACTGGAGGAGGATTTAAGGAGGAGGCTGCCAGCAACTCATTGCCAGAGTGTTGCCCTGAGTGGTATAGCTCCAGCCACATAATCTTTGTCTTGTTTTTGCCTAAGCCTTGCTCTGTGCCAACTATTATGTTTGCTACCTTGCAGAATTACTCAGACTTGACTTCGCCTTTGGACCAAGCTCTATTTAGATTGCTGACAAACGGAAAAGAACGCACCGGCGTTGTGAATAAGATTCAAGTCTTCTGTTGCTTCTTTGGATTACTCCTGGCTGGCAGCCTCCTGGATTCCTTTGTTCCTCAGACCTCCTCTAATGAACCCTGTCCACCCTCCTCCGTCTGCAGCACCAACACTAAGGAACTCTGGACGTTTCAACATTCATCCATTACTGCTATGGTCATCTCTGGTTTTCACGGATTTACAACTTCCTGGTCTCTCCTCCCCCTTCTGGTGGATTCCTTCCTTCATCCCAGTAAGATTAGTTTCATATTCACCAGTTTACTTTTGTATATATCCCTGCTCATCATCGTACTTACTTTACAGTTTGCATCCTGGTTCCTGTTCCCCATCTACCATCCTTACTTTGTAAATAAAAACCTTATAATTAAATTTGGTCTCCTGATTGTTTTCTGCATGTGGGTCAATACAGTCAAAACTAATATGACAGAACACTCTGGCCAATCTGACCCAGCAGAAACTTTCAGGAGAACCCTCTCAGAACAGCATCATCAGATCCAACGCCATGATTCCTCTCTCCGTTCCCTCCTAGAACAGCAAAGACAAACTAATGAACAGATTGAACAGTTAGCTTCTCTAGTTCAGCATACTCTAAGCAGTCTCACCTCCCCAGCTTTAGAGGGTGCTTCACCTTCTCCCACCACTCAACAGCTCCAGTATTCGCGTGATGTCACTTCCCCTAGTCCTGAGAAATTTTCTGGGGAAAAAGGAGACTGTAGGGGTTTCTTATTACAATGTACACTTGTTTTCAACCGTTCGCCGCAATCTTTTCCGCATGACCATGTTAAGATTTCCTATATTCTTGGTTTACTAACTGGTAAAGCATTGAAATAGGCAGAAGGACGTTTTCCCGATTGTTCCAATTTTGGTTGCACTTTTGCTGACTTTGAAAAAGACTTCAGACAGGTGTTTTCTTGTGAAGTCGATCGGACCGCCACAGCCAGAAAATTGTGGTCTTTAAAACAGAGAAACCAATCAGTTGCAGATTTTTCTATCGATTTTCGTACTCTTGCAGCAGCTTCTGGGTGGAATGATGACGCGCTTAGAGCTGCTTTTTTCCAGGCTTTAAATGAGCCATTAAAAGACGAACTGGCTTTAATTGACGAGCCAAAAACTCTAAATGAGTTAATCAACTTAACCACCCGACTAGATAATCGTATGAGGGAGAGAAAGAGAGTTAGACTGGAACAGGATCGGATTAGAACTCATTCACCCAGTCAAAACACCCAAACAACCCACCCCTCATCCGCCTCTCGGGAACCTGAAGTAGAACCTATGCAGATAGGGCGTACTAGGCTTTCTGCAGAAGAAAGACTCAGACGCCGCCAGACAAACAGTTGTTTTTACTGTGGCTCGTCTGAGCACCTCCTTGTTGACTGCACCATTTGCCCCAAGGGACCAAAAGACCGGGTCCGCCAGTAAGTAAGGGGATACTGGCGGACCATTCTTTAGCCCCAAGATTTAGTTTACCTGCCTCTTTGATTACTCATCGTCCTATTCAGAACCTTACAGCACTAATAGACTCCGGAAGTGATCAAAACCACATGGATCAAGGATTGGTTAATGAAGCTAAGATTGAGACCATACTGCTTCCCACACCTCAGTTAGTTTCCGCTTTAGATGGGCAAAATCTCCCACGAATTACCCACCGAACCAAACCGTTAACTCTGATTCTTTCCGGAAACCATAGAGAGCAGATTTCGTTTTTTGTATTTCCCATTGCATTAAACTCCATAGTACTAGGTTTTCCTTGGCTGAAGACACAGAACCTCCACATTAACTGGACAGAAAGCAGAGTTGAATCCTGGTCTTCAAACTGTCTATCTTCTTGTTTGCAGTGAGCAGTTGCTCCTCTCCCCACTGACGTGCGTGCGATAGATAGTGAATATACCGATCTCTCTAACGTTCCTGACCAGTATCACGACTTAAGGTTAGTTTTTAGTAAAACAAAAGCTATGTCTTTGCCGTCACACAGACCATACAATGGTGCTATAGATTTGCTTCCTGGTGCTCCCCTACCCACTAGTAGGTTATATAACATCTCAGGACCCGAAAGAGCAGTTATGGAAGATTACATAAACACATCCTTGGCTTCTTGTTTAATCCGCCCATCCTCATCTCCACTCGGCAACTCGGCGCCCGCTTTTTCTTTGTCGGTAAGAAAGATGGTTCTCTCCGACCATGTATAGACTACAGGGGATTAAACCAGATCACCGTAAAAAATAAATATCCCCTCCCCCTTCTATCCTCTGCATTCGAACCCGTTCATGGATCCACCATTTTCACTAAATTAGATCTCCGTAATGCATATCATTTAGTTAGGATCCGCCAGGGGGATGAAGGGAAGACCGCTTTCAAAACACCACTCGGAAATTTTGAATACCTGGTGATGTCTTTTGGACTAAGCAACGCTCCTGCAGTTTTCCAGTCACTCATAAACGACGTCTTAAGAGACTTTTTGAATGTTTTTGTTTATTTAGATGATATTCTGATCTATTCCAGGAACATTGAAGAGCATCACCGCCATGTCCGTTTAGTCCTCCAAAGGCTCTTGGAAAACAGACTATTTGTGAAAGCGGAGAAATGTGAGTTCCATAAGAAAACTGTCACATTCCTTGGATACATTCTCGAGGGTGGACAGGTTGGTTCGGACCCGGAGAAAATCAAAGCTGTTCTGGATTGGCCTGTTCGGGACTCCCGAAGGCAGTTACAACGGTTTTTAGGCTTTGCAAACTTCTATCGCAGATTTAACAAGAATTTCAGCCTCATAGCAGCCCCGCTCTCAGCCTTAACCTCTACAAACATTGTTTTTTCTTGGACTCCAGAGGCAAACAGAGCTTTTCAAACTTTAAAAGAAAGCTTTTCTCAAACCCCCATTCTAGTTCACCCAGATAAAACTAAACAATTCATTATGGAAGTTGATGCCTCAGAGACAGGAGTCGGAGCTGTACTTTCACAGCAATCTTCATTGGATGGAAAACTCCATCCCTGTGTTTTTTTTTCTCCTCGTCTTACCAACACTGAAAAAAACTATGATGTGGGGGATAGGGAACTGCTGGCAATTAAGTTAGCAATTGAGGAGTGGAGACACTGGCTAGAGGGTGCCAAACATCCCATCCTAGTCTGGACTGACCACAAAAACCTTGCCTACTTACAGTCAGCCAGAAGACTTAACCCATGCCAATCACGTTGGTCACTTTTTTTTCTCGTTTTGATCTTGCCATTTCATACAGGCCCGGCTCTAAAAATGTGAAACCTGATGCTCTCTCCAGGCTTTACTCACCTGATACGTCAGAAAAGACAGTGGAGCCTATAGTCCCTTCTCACTCGACTTTTGAGGCTTTAGTATGGGAAATAGAGGATATGGTGAATCAGGCACAACGGAACGAACCGGACCCGGGAACTGGTCCTCCTAACTAGTTTTTGTTCCCTCATCTGTCAGATTTAGGGTAATTCGTTGGTTTCACACAGCCAAGTTTTCAGGTCATCCAGGAATCAGCCGTACCATATCTCTCATTTCTAGGCATTTTTTGGGACCGTCTCTTCATAGAGACATAAAAGAATATGTTCAAGCGTGCTCAGTCTGTGCCAGGCAAAAATCGGGCAATCAACCACCCTATGGCTTGCTCCAACCTCTCGACACCCCCAAACGCCCGTGGTCACACATAGCGTTAGACTTTGTGACCGGGCTGCCCATCTCTAAGGGCATGTCGGTCTTCCTCACCATAGTGGACCGATTTTCTAAATCCTGTCACTTGGTACCCTTAAGGAAACTTCCATCTGCTTTTCAGACCGCTCAGTTACTAGTGCAACATGTTTTCCGCCTTCATGGTATCCCTCAGGACATTTTATCAGATCGTGGTCCTCAGTTTGTTTCTCGTGTTTGGAAACAGTTTTGTTTGGCCTTAGGAGCTAAGACATCCCTGACCTCGGGGTATCACCCCCAGTCAAACGGACAGACCGAACGGATGAACCAGCAGGTAGAGTCCATCCTTAGGTGTATGACAGCCACTGATCCCTTAGAATGGAGCACTTATCTTCCCTGGGCAAAATATGCCATTAATTCACAGGTCTCTTCAGCTACCGGTCTGTCTCCATTTGAAGCATCCATCGGCTACCAACCCCCTCTGTTTCCCTCCGATGAAAAAGACATTGCAGTCACCTCTGTTCGCCACCATCTACGCCGCTGTAAGCGTATCTGGAACACCGCTTCCAGAGCCCTTCTCCGTACAGTAAGCCAAAACAAAAAGTACGCCGATCAAAGACGGCGGCCTGCCCCGACTTACATTCCGGGCCAAAAGGTTTGGTTGTCCTCTCGGGACATACCATTAAAGGCGATGTCAAAGAAACTTTCTCCTCGATTCATCGGTCCCTACACTATAGACTCAGTCATCAGCCCCTCTGCTCTTCGTCTTTGTCTGCCCTCTAGCCTCCGGATTCATCCTGTTTTCCACGTCTCCCAGGTCAAGCCCCCCTCCCTCCTCTGGCGGATTCCTTCCTTCATCCCAGTAAGATTAGTTTCATATTCAGAAGTTTACTTTTGTATATATATCCCTGCTCATCAGCTTACTTGCTTTAGTTTGCATCCTGGTTCCTGTTCCCCATCTACCATCCCTACTTTGTAAATAAAAATCTTATAATTAAACTTGGTCTCCTGATTGTTTTCAGCATGTGGGTCAACACAGTCAAAACTAATATGACAGCAGCTACCATCGAACCCTAAAATGTGAGGAAAACTTCCAACATGAGACACGTGAACAACACATGGATTCAAAAAAAGTGCAGATATAAAGACAACACCAAAGCACAATCTAACACAGGCCAAAGGGTATCCCTGTGATTAACCATAGTTGACACTTCAAATGTAGAACAATGAGCATTTTAAAAGAGTCAGTTCATGAAAATTACACATGAACTCTTTCACCTCATCTGGTAAACAGATGTTTTTGGTTGTTTTCACTGCAATAAAAGTTTAAAGGGCAACAAAAAGAAAAACTACCATTATCTCCTCAGCTATTATAAAATACAAGTTATGTGAATAAAGACAAGAGGAGACAATGAAATGTATATGTCAAAACTTTATTTCAGAAAAAATATGATGAATAAACGAGAAGTTCTTAAGTTGGAGCTATAAACTTAGTCAAAACTACAGGTAAACTATGATGAACTTAACATAGATGAACTTAGTTAAGAACTAGTTTTTGTTTAGGAGAAACAGTCACAAATTTGGCCAGCATACATGGTGACAAAATGACAGCAGCTTAAGTTTTTGCTGATGTTTTTCCACGTCGATTTTATGGTGTCCTGATATGTATAAAATCCTCGAACTGAAAGAGGGTGTACTTCCTTTCAAACATTGGCAGATGAAGTCTGAAAAATCAGCTTTTACATCAGGAAGTAGGTGAGAAAACGTTTTGTTGTCTGGGTGAACTGACCCTTAAACCAAAGGTCCTGGGTTATACATTACCTAATTATTTCATTGTCAGTATTGTTGCAAAGTTCAGATGCCACATGAACGACGACTGATTGCACCAGAATGATAAATTTACAAAGACAAAGCGTTATCGAAATGTATCACCTACAGAATGAGACTGATTGGCAGGCTTATTAAAAAGCTCAGGTGCGTGGCAGTGCTGTCCTTAATCAACGGGTCTGAAAGGGTGTCAGATGCCCATCAGGGGCACAAAGGAGGGCTGACAAGGCTTGGCTGTCCCATCAGTCATAGGGCGGCAGGGGGTCAGAGGTGACCCTGGCACCCCATCTGGCTCAGAGTACACAGAAAAGAGAAAGAGCGGTGGGGGGCTGGTTTGCTTAAAATTGTGATGGAAGTGGTGTCATTTCTGACTTATAAAGATGAATACAGCCCACTAAAGCCTGATGAAAGCACAAAAAAATCTGTGTGTGAGTAAAGGCAGGTGGATATGAACATATGCTTCATCTATAATCTCTGTGGTGTAAGAAAAGCAATCTACACATGTATACACTTGTGCAAACAGACACGTCCCCTCCCAGAGGGTTGGGGTCATGGGTGATCTGTCACCCGCGCACCTCGATCATAACAGATGGGCGCAGTCACTCTCGTGCACACTTCCACTTGCACACATGCTCGAGACCCAATGAGGCTGGCAAGGTCCTGACCTGTGTGATCAGGCCTGCAGACCAGGCAGGCATATGGGCCAGGATTCCCCCCGGGGGCACTGAGTTGGAGACAGACCGGATTGGCACCGTTAGAGAATAAACACACATGGTTTACCCAGCTTTTAAGCACACACATCTGTTTTTACACTTCAAATATTGTTTTTCTCTCCAAGATAAGCTCTTTTCTGTCACTATCTGCCTCTTTGTTTTTTGTACACAGCTATTATTGTTCTCTTTAAAAGAGAAATATCAGTTAAAATCTGATTGTTGTTTATGCAGGAGCTGTGTAAAAGCCTGACCAAAGGAAGGATGTACATAGGTAGGCATGGCTGATTCTGAATGGACAGAGGCCAGCTCACATGCTGTAAACTGTGATATTTATATTCCACATCAGTGAGTTTAATTCCTTTGTACTAATTTTATGCAGTCACTTTGCTTTTTTTTCCATGGGGCTGTAAAATTAGCAGATGGTGTAAAACAATCTGCGTCTGTTTCTCCCTGTATGTGTCTCTTACTAAACAGCATATAAAGACACTTATTCATTGCCTTGCAAAAATGATTCATACTCCGTTAAACTCCCGTGTTGTCATGTTGTCACATTACAAACTTAAACTTCAATGTATTTTATTGGGATGCATGGTTTTCAACATTTTTGTGAAAAACGAAAATGTTTTGCTTGTATTCAGCCCCCAATACTCTGATACCTCTAAAGAAAATCTGGTGTAATTAACGTCCTTTAGAACTCACCTTTACAGCAAAAAGTCTGCACTTGTGTATGTTTTTAATCTCAGTATAAATGTCAAGGAGGCCTCAGAGGTTTGTTAGAAAACATCAGTGAGCACACAGTATTCTGCAGACCAAGGACACAGCAGACAGATCCCGTGGGAAAATTGACGGAATTTAAAGCATGTTAGGTTTTTTTTAAAAATATCCAAACGTGGTCTCTCCCCCAAACCCGTTCAAAATCACC
>JAHHUM010001028.1:0-148546 GCA_036173005.1 Crenichthys baileyi
AGGAAAAGAATTGGGATATATAAAAAAAAAAAAAAAATAATATAGGAGAGAGAGAGGAGAGAGAGAGAGAGAGAGGAGAGAGAGAGAAGAGGGGAGAGAGAGAGGAGAGAGGAGAGATAGAGAGAGAGAGGAGAGAGAAAGAGAGAGAGAGAGAAGAGAGAGAGAGAGAGAAAAGAGAGAGAGGAGAGAGAGGAGAGAGAGAAGAGAGAGAAGAGGAGAGAGAGAGAGAGGAGAGAGAGAGAAGAGAGGAGAGAGAAAAGGGGAGAGAGAGAAAGGGAAGAAAAGAAGAGAGAGGAGAGAGAGAGAGAGAGAGAGGAGAGAGATAGAGGAGAGAGAGAAGGAGAGAGAAGAGAGGGGGAAAAGAGAGATAGAGGGGGAGAGAGAGAGGAGGAGGAGAGAGAGAGAGAAGAGAGAGAGAGAGAGGAGAGAGAGAGAGAGAGAGAGAGAGAGAGAGAAGAGAGTCTTGTGTGTGTCTTGTGTTGTTACTCTGTTTATCTGACTTGCTTAGTGACAGATCTTCAAACGCTGTATGCCTTTGAAAAATTTTTTAAAAAGATAAAGTCCACTTTTGTCTATTAATGACAACTTCTCTTCCTTGATAAAAAAATTCCATCACAAACATACAAAATTTTAATCCTAGTTTTTTTCTCTATCTCCAAAAAAATTTTATAAAAAAGTTTATAATGATAAAGCTTAAAAAAAAATAGGAGTATTGACAAGATAATTGTAACATACAAAGAGATTCATTATTAATAGCTTAAAAATAAAGAAATGCAAATAGACAAAATGTAAGGCAGTAAGAGATTTTGACAACTGTAGATTTTTTAGTTTTTAGGTAATTTATCATTTTTTAAAATTTCTTTATTTCTTTTTTATCATATTCTTACAAGCCTTTGATGCAGCCTTGCTTTATGGGGTGGGGCCCAGAGCTCCACCCCAGACAGGATATATTACTTTCTAACCTCTAACAGAAATGATGAATTCATCAAAATAGATATTTTTCTCCACACAACCTGAGAGCAGTAAGTAACTCCTCAGCCCACCAAGCTGTCTTGATACATACACAATGCCCCCTTGTGGCGTGAATTGGTTTCAAGCCCCCAGTTAGGTGTCACTTCTGACAAACCCCAAATACTATGTTTATATTTATTACTATTGGTTTGGAGCAGCCTTCAAGATGAAAAGAAGACATCCTACAAAAATGGTTAAATAAACATATTTATTTTTCTTACATTTTTTTAACAGAACCAAAAGTGCTTAAGAATTACTTTTATGTTTTTACATAGATTGACTTACTGGCATCTTGTAGTCTTTTTATAAACATGTAAAGTAGATGGACAGACAGTGGAATGATAAGAATACAAGAACAGAATTCAAGCAGTGAGGACAGTTCAAGAAGTAGGTTCTTAGTGCCTGGTCTGTTTTCTGCTTTCAGGTGTCCCACTGTGACACATGCAAATACTTTGACTTTTTAAATACTTCTTCAAACTGTGGAACTGAGGTTGTGGTGGCTGATTTTCAGGAATGACAAAATAATAATTTCCCAGAGTTGCATTTACCAAAAGAAATCAGCATCAGCCTATGTATGCTGAAGCAGAGGATTCATTTTTGTTTGATTGCCAAACCAACAGCTTATCTGAGGTCACCTGTCTCTAGCAAGTTGCCTTGATATCAAAAATTAGTACCTTTAGTGTGAAATCTTTGGAGGACAGCATATTGCTGTTAGCTAAATCCTTGTAATTTTAATAAAAAGTGTGTATAAGAAGCTAAGAAGAAAATCTTAAATTCTAAATGACATTTTTCACCTCATAAATTCATTTATGAAGAGGCACTGTTCTTCTAAATATACATCGCACAGCACAATGTTCTTTTTATTAAAATGGGACTAATTATTTTAAACAAAATATGTAACACCTGCATCTATAAAGTCAGTAGGAGTTCACTGGACTTTTATTATTCACCTTTTGCCCTCTGACTGGTCTATTGAACCTAAACTGCATTAGGCCAGGATTGCCTAAAATAGAAACTGAACTGGTCTAAAGAGCAGATGTGAAGTTGTTTAAATAAGTATTGTGATTTGATCTTTCTATTAGTTGAATTAGTTATTAGCTTTTCTAATAACCATGATCACATACAATGATTCCAAAGCATAGCAGCACTGCTGTCAGATCCAGAGAGTCAAATACGCCCAACTCCAGATAATCCATCTATAAATTGCGTACACCTGCTCATCCTTACAGGATTGCAGGTGGACTGGTGCATATCTCCAGTGCTCAATGAGTGAGAGGCGGGTACACCATGGACAGGTTGCCAGTCCATTACAGAACAAAAATCCAGGCACCCACAGTCACTCCTAAGGGCAATAAAGATAAACAACCTAACAGGCATATTATTGGGCTGTGAGAGGAAGCAGGCATACCCATAAACAACTCACACATGGACAGCAAGAACATGCAGGCTCCATGCATAGAGATCCCACCTGGGATTTAAGCCTAGGATCTTCTTGGTGCAAGAATAAAGTGCTAACAACAACATCAACGTGCAGCCCCTAACAAGGAAAGAACATCTGAAAACAACATATCACTTTATCACATATAAAATCACTTTACATTGAAATACCAGGTAATTGCCTACTGTACATAAGAAGTGTGCGTTTAAAATTGCAGCTAAAATATGCAAAAAATATTCAAAGCAATTACACTTGATGGTGGAAAGTAAAGCCCCACCGCCCCACCCACCCCAGTTAGAGAGCTCTGTAAAAGGGTTTCAGGGTTGATGAAATGTGTAGAAAAATGGGCATAATGACATGTACTTCCAGCTGGTCTATCTCTGAAAGACTTTATATTTTCCTTTTACATTAGGTTGCTCAGTCTTGTAAAATAAGGAGAAATATTGAAGCCTGAGAGAGTGAGAGATCACATTATAATCATTAAGTGCTTTATAAGCTTCAGTGACAAATGAATAAGTGCAAAGTAAAAAGTGGTTGGGTGTGACAGTGGGTCAGAGATGTTTCGTCAAGAGTCATAAACGTTGCTTTAAAGGAAGAAAGGGGATATCTGTGATAGAACCACAAATAAGGACAGTAGAACGTTTTCCTTAGAAGAATGTGTTCAAAAAGTTGATTTCTTTCATTTTGCCTTCTTGTGTGGCATGAGATTTCTTAGGAGGGAGGAAAAGACTGGAACATTTTAAGAAACTCAAGTTTCAGTTTCACAGTTTGGACTTTGTTTTATCACGATGTTTCCAGATCTCAAGTTGGATGTGCCGTCAGGGGTTTTATTAGAGATATAAATGACGTAATAGCTACAAGACAATAGCCAAAGTAGATCACATAATCGGTGTAACAATGAAAATGCAGTATTTATGAATCTTTTCCAATATAGTCATATACAGTAAATTAGAATATTATTAAAAAGTTCATTTATTTCAGTAATCCATTTCGCTAAGTGAAGCACGTTATATAGATTAATTCATCACAGACCTATGTTTGCAAGCATTTATTTGTGGTAATCGTGATGATTTTCTGCTGACAGCAGAAATAAAAACATGACATGTAAGATTAGAATATTACTTCAGACCAATAAAAAACATTTTTGATACAGAAATGTGGGCTCAAGTTTCATGCCTGCCAAAAGATTATTTTTAAAAGCTACTTTTAATCTGGAACACATATTCTAATTTATTGACTATGACTGTAAATCTATTACATTGTTCATTTAAAATGCTATCTGTGACATTAAACCTTTCTGAAAATTTCCGTTTAGAAAAGTGTGCAAACAGTGATCAATACAGGAGCTCCCTTTCCTTATTTTTCATTAAGAATCTGCTTTGTCTGTAGGTACCGTCTCATACAAAACCAGCAAGATAGAAAAGGTTACAAAAACTGAAAGCTCCAGAAAACAGAACATAGGTCATCGAACCGACCCCACATATACTGTATTCTTCAGAAGCATATGTTCTTAATGTTATTCACCCACGAACAGTTGTACATTTTGCAAGAGCCACAGAAAAGAATATTGAGTGATAGATGTTTTTCTACATTTTTGAAGGTATATATTAAAGTTGCATTGGCAAATTCAAAAACTAAAATGTCCTCCAGCTTTTACTGCTGCATGTTGTCCATTCTAAATAAAACTGCAAGGTAGTAAACAAGAGGGAAATTACACCTGCTCATCCCAAAGAGACAAAAATATACTCAGACAAAAAAATCAAGACAGTAACAAATGTTTTCCTTTACTCAAGGCTTCGTTTTTGCTTTCTGTTGAGTCTTACAAAATTAGCAGTAAGTCATTTTTTTGTTCTCAGTCACGTCAATTTAATCTTCAAAGATAAACATTTACAACACAGACAGAAACTGGTGCCCATTAAAAAGGTTCCCTGACATCTGGGTTTGTTCCTGGTTTTACTTGTGTCCCATTTTGAGGCCTTAGTAATGTCCTTTTCCTGACAGCGGTATTCACAAAATAAATAAAATGAATCAAGTAAAGTCTTTTGGGACAGAGCATAAGTTATTTTTAATGACAGATATGTTTGTGCTTCCACAGTTTGTGCTTTTACAGAGTCTGTATCAACAAGGTGAAGATCTCAACCAGGTCACCATCCAAAAATCTTGTCATGAGCATGCATCCCACTTTGGTTTTTTCAGCTGATGCATTCTTTTTTAGCTCTGCTTCAAACTATCATTATTCTTTAGCTCACATACTTGTTTCACAGGGTGGTGTCAAACTTCCATCCAAGACAATATGATTTTCTTGTTTTTCCCCACCCTGTCCTTTACCCTCCCTGGCTCCTCCACCATCTGCCCCTCCCATAGTTACTAGCTCTTGGGTGCAGTTGAGCGAGCTTGCTTTAGCTGAGGTAGAGCTAATGCATGAGCCAGCAGCAGCCCTTTCCATGTGATTTTTCACCTGATGACTTAAGCCTGTGTGCTGTCCTTCACCTTCTAAGCTCCTGATTATGGAACTCTCCCCACCAGGACGGGCCGACTCCTGTGCCAGAGCTAGAGACTGGGCTACTGTTAGCGCAGATGTTGTGTCATATGTAGCAGAACTGGGAGAAGTAGAGAACATAGAAAACACATCTTCAGAAAGTAGTTGATCAACCTTGTCTGCATTAGTGGAGTCTTTCGTTGTTATAGGTGTCATAACTGCTGTAAGAACATCATCTTCAGATCCAATGAAGTCAACATTTAGGGTTCTAATTGTTTGAGCGCTGCTATAATCTTGCGCAGAGCTGCAGATGTTTTCACTGGTCTTCACAAAGCTCTCCACTCTCTGTGGCATCAAGGTTTTTTCTTCAGTTGTTCTTTGGGGACTGGACACAAATTCATACAAACCCTCTTTAATTATTGTCATCGGTTGGTTGCTGTCCGAGCCGTGATGTGCTTCCATTGTGCTGATTAGACGTAAATCCAAGGGAGGCGGGGTAGAGTGCCTTAGACTAGTTTGACCTGCTGTTGCACTTAGTAACAGAGAACTTTTTTCTTCTTTTTCAGCTATGGAATCAGTCACAGCAGCAAGTTTCTCACCATTACTGACTTTAGGTGAAGTTTGTTGGGTTTGACTAGAGGTCAAAGTATTCATTTTCATCTGCTCCTCTATACGTTTGTCCTGCTGACCCTGTGTGGTTTCTATTTTTTTGTAAGGAATGTCAGGTTCCTTTGCACTTAAGTGTTGAGAAGTTTTATTCAACAATGGTTTTACTGCTACAGGGGAGCCCCACTGTTTAACATCTTGGTACTGCTGGGACTTTGCGGGACTACTGGCTTCTGTGTTGGAGTAGTGTTTGTGATAGCTCCAACGACTAGGAGACAGGTGGTTGTCTACAGGACATTTGCTTTCTTCTTTTTTCTCCACCAGCACATCTGTGAGTTCCATACTACGGGCAAATGCATCTTTTAAGTTAATAGAAACAATGCTTCCACTTCTTTTGGCTCTTTCAAGAGCTTCCCTTCTCTTAATAGCCTTTTCTTGCCTCTTCTGTTCTCGGTAGAACTCAGAGAAGTTGTTGACAATTATGGGAATGGGAAGAGCAATGACTAGCACACCTGCTATACAGCAAAGCCCTCCTACAATTTTGCCAAGCAGGGTTTGTGGATAGATGTCACCATATCCAACAGTTGTCATTGTAATAGTGGCCCACCAAAAGGAGGCAGGGATGCTTGTGAATTTAGTGGCATCCTCATCTTTCTCAGCAAAGAACACTAGGCTAGAGAAGATCATAATTCCCATAGCCAAGAAAAGAATAAGCAAACCCAACTCATTATAGCTTCTTCTCAATGTGAAGCCCAAGGACTGGAGTCCTGTTGAATGCCTCGCCAGTTTCAAAATCCTCAGGATCCTCATAATACGGAATATCTGGACAACACGGCGCACATTCTGAAACTGCATCACACTCTTGTTAGATTCAGTTAGACAGAGGGTCACATAATAAGGCAATATAGCCAATAAATCTATGATATTTAGTGGTGCTTTGATGAAGTCCCACTTATTAGGTGCTGACAGCAGGCGAAGTAGGTACTCCATAGTGAACCAAGCAATGCACACAGCTTCCACATGGGCTAGATTGGGGTTGTCATTGAACTGGCCAAATTCATCAACAACCTGGAGCTCTGGCAGAGTGTTGAGGGATAATGAGATTGTAGAAATGATTATAAACAGGATGGAGACCATGGCCAGGATCTGTAAGAAAAAGAAAGCATCGAAGAGTGTTATATAGCTTAGTAACATACATCATTTTACAGAAAACAAATAACAGTTGCTGATCTTTTTATGGTCGATCAAACCTGGTGGCATAAGGACAGCTGTGGCACTTCTTTTAGTCAACTTACAGCAATGGCTGTCCACTGTCTGTCTCTCCTGAATTGCAGTTTAATGAAATACTATTATGCAATAAATCTTATCAATTATTTAATTTCTGTTTAATTCGAGTGTCAATTTTCCTTGAGGTGATCTGTGTGATCCTTATTAAAGCATCCAATTCATTTCAAATTATATGCAGTTCAATCCAATCAATCCAATTACAACTCAGTTAAACACTGTCAGATTCTGATTTAAACACAATAATGTGCAGCTCTACCCAATCCAGTAATAATACAATACAGTAATACTCAGTAGTTTAAAGAATGCCTGTTGGTAAAAGTTGTCTGTCTGTTGCTGATCCTCAAAACTCAATTATTTTGTTCCAACCCCTGAAGTAAAGAATCTTAAGACAGAAAATCAGTCTAATTGCAGATCAGGTTCTACTCTTCCCTCCACAAAAAGATCATAACAGAGTGACAGTAAAACAATGTCTTGATTTTTATCTGTTTTGGAGTCTGGTGAAGTGGCCACTGCGGAGAGTTTACTGAATTCACAATTCAAGAAATGAATAAGGGAATGTTTCAAAAAATAAAAGTGATAATTACGTGGATAAAACTAGTTACCACGGGTTGGAATCTTTAAAAGAAATACATATTAAAATGAAAGGAATGACCCAAACATCCAGCTCCCTCAAAACAGCAGTATTTTCCATCTTTAGATGCATGTCATTTAGCACCTTTAACCCACAATGGAGGTGTTTTGGTGATGTGAACAAACTGAACACAGCCCTGGATAGTTTAATTAGGTTTGAAAAGGATCAGAGGTAGCAGCACCTTGGAGTGTTGGCAGCGAACCAGATGCCACAGGTGAAGGTTATTTAACACAAAAACTTAGGCTGTAATTTTTTGATGAACATCTTACGTCCCTGATGTGTGTTCCTCTTAAGGACCAGGACAATTAAGACAGAGGACGTTTTGTGATTTCAATTTTTGGTTGGTAAGAAAAATCAACAATTAAGGAATAAAAAGGATTCTATTAGTTGATGCTGATTTGAATATAACTGTAACCCCCATAACTTGTGCGGTTGATTGAACAATGCAAAAATATTAATAATTAGGCTGTTGACATTCCCCTTCGCATGTGTAAACATGAGCTCTTTGGACCTTATAGACCAACACCAGAATATTCATGTAGATTCTGTATTCTTCTTATTACTCAGAGATAAGTCATTCGCAATGCGAAAACAGCAGATCTCTCCTCAATGGTGGCTGAGATAACAACAGAATAATTACCACAAATCAGACAATAATGGGAACCACATCAAACAGGTTTACTTTTTTGTTCTTACAGTTATTTTGATGACATTGTCATGATTTACTCTTTTAAAGATTCTATTCATTTATGGCAAGTAGACACAGTCTCATGAATCCGTATAATTTACCTAAACACCAAAGAACAATATAATCTTAGGACCCTGCACTCAGTTTACCTATTCAATTCAATTCAATTCAGTTTTATTTATATAGCACCAATTCACAACACATGTCGTCTCAAGGCACTTCACAAAAGTCAGGTACATACATTCCAATTAGTCCTAATCATTGAACAGTGCAGTCAGAGTTAGTTATTTATTCAAATTGGATAAAAAATTTTTCTGTCTAAGGAAACCCAGCAGATTGCATCCAGTCAGTGACTTGCAGCATTCACTCCTCCTGGATGAGCATGTAGAGACAGTGGACAGTCACTGGCGTTGACTTTGCAGCAATCCCTCATACTGAGCATGCATGTAGCGACAGTGGAGAGGAAAACTCCCTTTTAACAGGAAGAAACCTCCAGCAGAACCAGGCTCAGTGTGAGCGGCCATCTGCCACGACCGACTGGGGGTTAGAGAGAACAGAGCAGAGACACAAAGAGAACACAGAAGCACTGATCCAGGAGTACTTTCTATGGGAAGGAAAAGGTAAATGTTAACAGATGTAGCTCCTTTAGTTGTTTCACCTAGAAAGAAGGAACAGATAAACTCTGAGCCAGTTTTCAATGTTAGAGTCTGAAGAGAGCACATAGAGTTAGTTACAGTAAAAGCTCAGTCAGTAGCTATGTCTAGGAGAGGGAAAGGGTTAAACACTAAACCTATCGGTCTGATCTTCTGCAGAAAAGAATCTGAGCCAAAGATTCCCTAACAATTACATTGACGAAGCGGCACTGCCTGAACAAGGTGGTATTCCAACCACAGCTTTGCATGCCTGACGCATGCACCAGTTTAAGCAGACACTCGCCCATTGTGTTTTGCTTTGTTTGTGCTGCTTAACTGATTGAGTGCTTAACCATGATGTTAACATTTTGTTTTGCAAAGTTGATGCCTGGTAAAGAGTAACTTTTCTGCTTCAGCAAGAACTTTTAACATTTTATCTGTTTTCATATCATCTGCTTTCACTAACTAATACATGTGGTAAATTATGTCTCCATGATCCCATATGCTAATGCTAAAGCTCCGCTAATCCTAAAACAATGGCCACCATCACTTCTGTTCACTTATGTTGTTCCTAATTTTAAAGCTAATTGGACCTCATTCGAAATTCCTCAAAACAAACCATGATTGTTAAACAATCATATTCACACTGAGCTGTGATATTACTGCATTATTTTATGGGTTATTGGTTTATTTTGATTTTTTGCATTTACTATTTTTCCCTGTAGTTTATTAGTTTTCCTTATTCTGTTCATTTCATTTAGTTTAGCTGAGTGTTACGAGCCTAGTTAAAGAGTTTGTTAATTGAAGTTGAAGTGTTTTGTTAATAAATACTTGTATTCTAGAGGGAAATTGTTTGTGTTTTTTCTGTATTTGTTGCAGGGCTTGCTGTTTAAGAACACCAGAGCATGAATTCACTACTTCATCCATTGTTCTATAATTCCGTCTATAGAGTATGTGTATAATTCAGTTTGTAGAGATGATGGTTACCAGAGGCTCCCTCCGCAGGTGTTGAGCTGAGTGGGGACGTCTATTTTCTCCCCCACAGATGTGCTGAAGAGTTCTAAAGGTTCCTGTCCTAAGTAACTTCACATTGGCTGCAGGGGCCTGACAAGCTACTGGTTTGTTTTTTACAGTGAAAACAGTGATGCAGAGAGATAGCCCTTAGGCAAGCTTAAACATTCCTAAAGCTAGTAGAGCATTTAAACTCCAAAACCTTCCAAAAACAAGCTGAGATGGCATAAAAGAAGTGTGATAAAAGAGCCCCTGGTATCGCAATAAGCATTAGCCTCACTGATATTCCCTTCTGGAGCAAATAAACAAACACCTTACCATGACTATAAGCATTCTGCATCTATCATCCTAAAGCATGACTTCTAATTCCAAGGAACTAAAAATGGTCAGATGTTGATGAAGATTTTCTCTGAGTATAAATTATTGTGATAAAAAAATTTTAATTATTTAATTTTAAAACAGCTGGTACTCTCTCAATTCAATTCAGTTTTATTTATATAGCTCCAATTCACAACACATGTCATCTCAAGGTACTTCACAAAGTCAGTTCAGTTGAATCATACAGATTTCAAGTCAGGTTCATACATACCAATGAATCCTAACTATCAAACAGTGCAGTCAGATTCAGTTTATTATTCAAATCGGTTTAAAGTTTTTCTAAGGAAACCCAGCAGATTGCATCGAGTCAGTGACTTGCAGCATTTACTCCTCCTGGATGAGAATGTAGCGAGAGTAGCTAGTATGAGCAATCCCTCATACTGAGCATGCATGTAGCAAAAAGAGAGAAGAAAACTCCCTTTTAACAGGAAGAAACCGCCAGCAGAACCAGAACCAGGCTCAGTGTGAAACTCAACTGCCCTAAACAGGGATCAGAAGCATAAGAAATGGGAAAAGAGTGAAACAATTTGAAGTTCAATGAAATAATGAGAATTTAGTATTTGCATAATATGTATCTATATATCATGAAAATAATTACATACTATGAAAAATGTATGGATTCACCAGAACCTAAGCACATGGGTAAAAAAATGGTTTATTTACAGGAGTAAAATGGCAAAACTGAGGTACGAATTTTAAAAGGGCAAATTGACCAGGAACCAATTACAGAGAAATTTCCTGCTTTAAATATGTATATATATAGCATGGGATGAGGGAGCAACCGATGGTGGGTGTTTGAGTTTCTTTCTTTCTAAAAGTTGGCGGTTTTGCAAACTGTACAACAAAATGTTGTAATAAAGTACATCTATTTATTAATATACATTATACTTAACACAGGCACACTATGCTGTAATGTTTTCTGTGTCTGCTGTGAATATATAAGTCTTTAATGATGTCACGGTGATTTTACCTTGGTTTCTAAATTAAATAAATTGTCTGCTTTACCTGGAGGTTCTTTCAAGACGAGTAAATTATGATTTGTATTCTGGGGTTATTACAAAAAGCACAAACTGCTGAGAGAGAGGCTGAAGAGACTGATAAGTAGATATATAATTTATTTTGCAATTTTGTTTTCCATTCCTAGTTGCTGAACACCACTAGCATATTTCTTACAAGGTGGCTCAACAAAAGAAATTACTTTTAGGATTGGTACAAATATCTCTGTTCAGAATATTTTATACAGAGCTTTTATAATGTCTTAGTGAGCTCTGAGTCTTTTCCCTGCAGCCTTTGAAAGGACACTTCAGGATAATTGTAATAGGATTTAGCTGCTATCTATAGAAAGGATAGAGAGAGGTCAGAAGTGGTTTTCACCCAGGACAGAAAGAATCAAGCTGTAAATGACCACTCCAAGAAAAGATAGGTAACAAATGAAGCTGCATGTCTATTCATATCTAGTAATGGACATTGCTGCCTTATAATGCTGGCAAAAGTGACATCTAAATGAAACTACGTACATATTTATGTATCCAATGTGAGCTCTATGTCTTTTGTAATACCTGATTTGTGCATTAGTATGTGTTAAAAATATGACCTATCATATTTCCTAAAAGGCCAGATTGTTAGAGGATGAACGGATAAAAAACTGGAAACAAAAAGTGTAGAGTTGTAAAACATTTCAACACAAGCCATGTGTGATGTCATGCTGACAAAGCAAATGGAGAAAATGCAGCTCTCTACAGGACTTAAAGCTGTGTGGCAGAGAGGCAGCTGAACATCACCGGCAGTGTGTGGGGAAATCACAGGACTTCAGCCACTAAAGTGCCTCCGGAGCTGAATCAACATCTGGCCTGCTCAGTAGCATGCAGAACCCACTGCAGCAAGATACCATAGATAATAATTTCCAAATAATGTCTTTCCCACATGTTTTATGAAAAATATCAACACACTAATTGATTGCTCAGGACTTCTGTACAACCGACATGTCTGTTACTGACTGAAATGTTTTAAGATGTATTTATTGAACACAGCAATGATGACTAAACGTGCGTGATGTCTGAGTATGAACAAAGTAAAGCATTTATTTTAAGTATTCTTGAACAATGTTAAAGCATTTTTTTTATTCACCTCCCACCTAAAGTCGTGTGACTGACTATCTCAGCCTTGGCCTTAAAAGGTCATTCAAGGAAACAGTTTGCTTTCACAGTATAATGTAGTTGAGCATAGATTGAGGTAGATTTTTAAAAATGTGATATAGGCAACAAATAGACAAAACAACTTGGGGAAAAAAAACGAGATGAGAAGAAAGACGAAGAAAAAGAGAGATAAAACAAAGACAAGTAGAGAACAGTTTGGCCACCTTGCAACATCTTAATGGCTTAATGGCTGCCAAGTGCTATGACCTTGGCACCCAGGACAGATTCTAAGAATTACCTGGAACACACAAGCTGCTTTAGAAGCTGGACAGTGGAGAAAGAATTAATGCCTTAGATTTGGGATTCAACGCTTCTCTGTATGTCACCAAAAACCAAAAGTCAAGACAATTAACAGCCTTTGAAAGAGATGCCCACAAATAAAAGTCAGACTACCTATATAAATATCTATATAATAACAGTCATCAGTTTTAGAAAAACTTGAATAGTAAACACTTGTTTACTATATAATTCCATGTGTGTTCATTCGTGGTGCAAGAAAGAAAATACTAGCTAGGACCACAAACATCACCACCATCACACCATGATATGCAACACTCACAAGAATCTGATTCAAACTTCCTTAGAGTTAAACCTTTTGAATGGATGTATCATAAGTCATGTTTGAACAGTAATCCAGAATAAGAGAACAAAATATTGGACAAAAGGGTGGATAAAGTAGCTGGACAGAGAAACCCAAGTCCTAATCAATACCAAGTATTTCTGGTAGAAAAGTGATCAGTTGGATAGCCGCAGTTTCTGCAGAACTCATTCTCTATTTATATACAGTATTCTGATCCATACTTTCAGGGATGTAATTCAAACATGAATCAATTCCATGACCTCCAAATGTTCTAGATTTATTACATAAAGCACTAAAACTACCACTGGACACTGCAATGCTTTACAAATATTAAAGGCTATTCTCACAATTTTTATTTTTTTTTTGTAAATGGAGAAGAACTGGATATGATGGGAAATAAAAACGGAAGATCTGGAAGATCTTATAGATCCTTATTATAAAGGCTCCTTGCAAAATAAGGGGTGTCCTGTTAAAAAAACTTGAGATTATTTCACCCATATACTCAAACTGATTCATACCCCGGCGTACTTATATTGAATGTAATCTTTTACTTTTGACCAACATGTTTCTTCTGACTGGAAGCAATATGATTTAATATTAGGATAATGTTTTCCTAGTGAGCCTCACTTGCACTAAGCTATAGGTGGCTGTGTGTTAATGGGAGAGTAACTGTCAAGCAATCACAATGTTGTGGGTTTGATTTCAGCTTCTTCCCCTTTCACATGTTGAAGTGCCTGGGGGGAAGGAACTTAACTCCAAGTTTCAGGTTTGTAAGTGTGACATGGAAAATCTGGCTATAGTGTAAAAGTGCTCAGTATGACTAAAAGAGGACTCGTTTTACTTTTCTTTAGCATAGAAAGTACTCCTGGTTCAGTGCTTATTTGTATTCTCTGTCTTGTCTAACCCCCAGTCGGTAGTGGTAGATGGCTGCTCACACTGAGCCAGGTTCTGATTCTGCCGGATGTTTCTTCCTGTTAAAGGGGAGCTTTCCTTTCTACAGTCGCTACATTCATGCTCAGTATGAGGGATTGTTGCAAAGTCAGTGACTCAATGCAAGCAACTGTCCATTGCTCATCCAGGGGGTGTGGATGCTGCAAGTCAGAGACTTGATGTAATCATCTGGGTTTCCTAAGTAATAAACAGAACTTCCCTGTATAACTAGAATTAAATTGTTATGCACGGTGGCGCAGTTGGTAGCACTGTTGCCTTGTTGAAAGAAGGTTCCGGGTTTGACTCATGGCCGGGGGTCTTTCTGCATGGAGTTGGCATGTTCTCCCTGTACATGGGTGGGTTCTCACCAGGTACTCTGGCTTCCTCCCACAGTCCACAAACATGACTGTTAGGTTAACTGGTTTCTCTAAATTGCCCTTTGGTGTGAATGAGTGTTTTCGTGGTTGTTTGTCCTGTATGTCTCTGTGTTGCCCTGCGATGGATTGGAGACCTGTCCAAGATGTATCCTGCCTCATCTGTAGACTGCTGGAGATAGGCACCAGCGCCCCCATGA
This sequence comes from Crenichthys baileyi, assembly GCA_036173005.1. Lineage (NCBI taxonomy): Eukaryota > Metazoa > Chordata > Actinopteri > Cyprinodontiformes > Goodeidae > Crenichthys > Crenichthys baileyi. The sequence goes on from JAHHUM010001028.1 coordinate 14,441, forward strand.
CCCACTATGGAATAAGCCGTATAGATGATGAATGAATAGGATTAAATTGGAATGTATGTACCTGACTTGGAATTTGTCTGTATGATTGGATTTAATTGACTTAATGATGCAAACTTTTATTAAGGGATTTAATTGAATAATTGGTGAAATTCACTTTGGGATTAACAAAGTATTTTTGAATTTGAATTTTATTGAAATAAACAACCTTTTATTTTTAAATTGCTGAAAAACTTGTCATTGCTAATTATTTACTGTCCTCATTTTAAGGCTTGCACGTTTTGGTTTCTAACCATTTAAGATTAGTTTAAAGCTAAATAAATAATGAGTTAAACAGTTAAGCGAAAAGGTTTGGCATAATCTGGAAACTCCTAAAGGTCTTGGAAGCTGCAGATAGCTGGGAAATACCGTTTTATTCCTCTCCTTTCCCTCTTCTTTTAAAGTAAATGATCACACAGATCATTATTATTATAGAATGCCTCTTAGCGACCGCATCTCCTTTTGTTCAGAAGTGCTGCTTAAAGCTTGTCAGAGCAGACATCCTGATAACACAACAGCCACAATACAGAAATTCCATAATATGGATTACAGTCATTTTTAGTGACTTGTAAACTTTTCACTTGGATAAAAGCAGGTATAGGTGTCTGTATTTGAACTTATTCCTCTGCCTGGGAAGTTTTAAACTTCAGGGAAGGGAACATCTTCAGCTCCTTGCAACACATAGTCAAACTGTTCGCATCCAGCTGGCTAAACCAAAAAAAACATGTATTTGCTAACAGATTCTAAAGCTTCTTTTAAATGGAGCTGAATTTGGTCATTGAAATATCAATATTTGTCCTTTTCTATTGTTCACAGAATATTTTCCAAACATAGGTCTTATTGTAACTGATAGTGACTTGAGTGTTTGGTAACATCATATCCTACAATGCTTACACATTCGGTACATGGAATCAAAGACTAAACTAGAATGCTTAGATTCTAAAATTCTCTCTAGACTCAAACTAAAACTTAAGCCGTTTAACCATGAATCCCAGCGTGAACATTGTGGGTTTAAGGGAACTGCTCTGCACTGGTTCAATTCTAAGCCCCTCTAATAAATAGGGGCTTATTATCCCAGACCGACAACTATTCTTCAGCAGTGGCACTGCTCTATCTAAGGGTTAGGGTTAGGTCTACTTTTAGGAAACACAGTATTCCTTTGCACTGATGTGCTGATGAACTTAATTCAATAACCCAAAAACTAAAAATCCTTTGGAATCTGTTTAGGACTGTCTCAGTAATACTTAGGCATGGATGATTTTTGCAATTCACTTCCTATACAATTTAAATAAATCTTTTTCAGCAATTTTGATTCATTGTCCAGCTGCTTTAAATTCAATAAGCAAATCATTTCAGTTGTCAAAACTTGCTTTTTTCAGTTTTGACTACCTACTAAGCCTCGAAATTCAAAGAGCAATTTCTTCATAGACTGCATACATTATTCATTATAATCAGCTTTAAATCCATCCATCCGATTTCTGTACCCGTTTCTCCCGTACAGGGTCACGCGGGAGCTGAGGCCTATGTCCAGCTGTCTACGGGCGAGTGGTGGGGTACACCCAGGATAGGTCGCCAGTAGCTTTAAATCTTTTTTAGAATTATTTATATATTTTTAAACAATCTCTCTTTTTTGTTTATTACCTTAACTCTTGTAAGTTCTTTGACACCTCAGTTCTAAATAAGTTTAGGCTTTATCTGTCTGTTTTCTCAGAACACTCCTGGTTACTCTTCCCATTCACTCAGTGGCGAGGTGGTCTCAGCTAAGGCTGCCAGTTCCTTTAGGAAAATCAGATCTGACATGTCTATGCCACTCTATAAAAGCCTTTAGTTCTCTGACATTAACTGCTCTCGTTTTGACAAAAGTGTTAACAAGCTGTCACAACTCTATGTGTTTCACTCATTATTGCTTTTGCTGCCAGGCTCTGGTAGTACAAATGTGTCTGTTCTGTGGGAGATTTTTACCAGTTTGTGGGAATCATTTGTGTGAAAAGTAATTCCACAAAAGGGGGTCATTTAAACTGTTTTGTTGACTAATAAAATAAAAATCCAGAGTGGAATGTGTTTAAAGAATATCATCCTGTATACCCGGAAGAAATGATTGCCCAGCATGAAACTGAATCAAACTTACATTTTACATTCAGAGACGCAGATTTACTTCTTTTATTATTGTTATTTAAAACTGCTTTATTTGGTTTCACTGTTTTTCAGCTATTTTTCCAGAGGATGAAGATAAGGAAAGAGAAGGAAAGTAAATCTGAATGATTAGTTAAAGCCCCCATAATGACTAGTCCAGCAGAGGAACAGTGCTGAAACTGAAGAATCAGTATGGGGTCCTTTTTTTTTTTACAATGTAAATGTTTTGAACCTGTAGGGCAGCTGCTTTTTCCACCTTTATTACACTAGCACACTATTCCCAAAGCCATAATTGATTCCAGCTCCTCAAAAAGCACCAGAAAGATTTCAACAACTTTAATACAGTTAAAAGTTTGCACATGCTTTCTCAATCCGTTCAGGATCAACTTAATCCTCTTTCGAGAGCAGTTCTGAAAATGTGTTTACTGCCCTCAGACCATGTGAACTTACCTAGAATGTATTTTTCACGGATTTTGATTTGCGTTTAAACAATCCAGTCATGTATCCCGCTGTTCTCCGGTGATAGTACAGGTGTGCAAAGGTTCTGTTAGCCCTGCTTTGCTGTTTAGCCTCTGACCTTGTTATCAGAAGGACAAACCATCATGTAATTTAGTGTTCTGATGACACAGTACAGGTGGCTTTGATGAAAGGGGGACAGAACTTAGATCTCTGTTTGCACAGTGTTGATAAAATAGTGCTGTGGTTTGAACTGCTTAGAATTTGTCAAGGATATTGCTCTGATCACAATACATAACAATGAATTGTTGTTTAAGTTATTGATATTTACAGATGTTGCGGCTGTTTTGTCAAAATTTTTAATGAAAATCTTATTTCTGCATTAATAACCAGTGAAATCCTGACTTGTCTCTTATCCTAAAATGCTGCTTTAGTGTTTTTGGTTTTTTTTCTCCAAGAAATAAGCTCTGTGTGTTAAACAGATGATCGTAGCACCGACAGTGAAAACTAACCTTTGTTCAACATAAGTTTGAGATGATCCAATGTGGATCTTTGAAAACCTTTTTCACTCCTCACACTCACTTGCACATATGCTGTTATTCTACAACAGGGTACTTCAACTATAATGCCTTGCAAAAGTATTCACACCTTGGCATTTGTCATGTTTTGTTGCCTCACAACCTGGAATTAAAATAGATTGTTAGAGTAGTTGCACCATTTCATCTACAGAACAGGCCTACAACTTTAAAGATGTATTATTTTGTTATTGTGAAGCAAACAAAAAATAGGACAAGATAGCAGAAAACGTCACTGTGCGCCCCAAAGTCAGTACTTTGTAGAATCACGTTTTGCTGCAATTTCATCTGCATGAATCTTTAAGTCTCTATGAGCTAAAGTTTTAGTCACACTTTTTTAACAATAGCTGAGTCATTCAATGTTTCTTTTTGTTAACATCGGAACATGGCAGTTTGTGTACATAAAGGAAGACTTTACCATAAACTGTGGGTTGTATCTGGGTCTTGGTTTGGTTAAAACGCAATCGAAGGTGGTGGGGTAACTGTGCTTAGGTAAGAGTGACATTACTTCAAAATAATATTATTCAGGTAGAAGAAAAATATAGGTTGCTGTGAAACTGCTTTTAGAATTATTTTTTAACTTACTTAAGCAAAGATAACTGAATAAACTACCTGCCTCTGGCTGGCATGCATGCTTAGTCATACTTTGCTGGTTTTAGTTGATTTTTTTTTTTCTTCAGATTGTCATGCATGTGGGACAAACAAATATTACAGAGGAACAAGACCAGTAGGCCTCATACAATCCCACAGTTTCACCACGGTCAAGTTTAGCTAAGTGTTAGTGACGGTGTCTCATGCATCTTTGAGGCTTTCTCTGACCTTTTGCTGACCTTTACGTTCTGGTTTGAATAGGTTTACAGTCAGGCCACGTTGACAGCCCTTGTTGAAGTAATCCTGATTTTAGCTTAGCTCATCCCTAAAAAAAGCCCTGCTCACAAAAATTAAACAAATCTTTTATTTCAACTAGATTGACATGGTCATAGAAAACATGTCCACATGAAAGAATGTCTCCAAGTTTTTCCGTAAGCTTCACCTCACCTTACCACCTCCCTACCACGCCTCCAAACTGGGTAGGCTCACTGGGAGGATGGATCAGCTGTGCAGACACAACTTGAACTGGCTTCAGGTTTTGATGCTTAATATCCCTGTCACACTATTCTATAACAGCCTTTTCGTTTTGGCTCCCACATCGTAGAATGCAAACTTTGACCTCTAGATTGGAAAGGCTACCACACATTCTTAGGATAAGTCAAAAGATAACAAGTGTTTTTTTTAAATGCCAACAAACATAGTAAGACACGAAACTGTACCAGCGGCTTCAAATGTTGCTTAACCCTTATGTTTAGGATAAGGAACTGCATTTGATCAATAATGGCTCCCCACAAAGTTCGTTTACAATACTGTCATCCATGGTGCACACATTACATATGCCGAATCAACTTCTGGAGAAGAAACGGTAACTAGCGCTGTCACTTCACAACCTACGTACAGTGAGGAGAACAAGTATTTGATGCACTGCTAATTTTGCAGGTTTTCCCCCTTGCAAAGCATGTAGAAGACTTTAATTTGTATCACAGGTTCTCTTCAACTGTGAGTGACGGAATCTAAAACAAAAATCTAGAAAATCACATTAGTGATTACAGTATTTGATCACCTAACATCCAGTAAGTATCCCTTACTCTCACAGGCCTACTCTCACCATTTTAGTTTCGTTCACCATCAAGGGGAGAGTGTGTGTGGAGCAGTTGTTACCTTTGCAGCAACAGAGGAGCTGGGTTTCTCCAGGAGATCCCAAAGCTTTTGTCTTTGGTCAGGACAACAGCCCTGCTCCTCAACTTCTCCTTCCTTGTCTCTCAGTGTCTCAGCCTCTCTGCTCAGCTCCTCGTTCATCTGCTCCTTCTTCTGGTGGTACCGCGCCTGACAGCAGGACTCTAGGTAGATCTCATCAATTCCCCAGTAGTCTAGCTCCTGGCCAAAGGACAGAGCACACATCTCCTCCATCATGTGCAGCTTCCCTGTTCTGTAGAAGTTGAGGATGGAGGAGAAAGCCATCGGATGCCTGTCAAAGAAATATTCGTTGTCACCTAGACTGTAGTCATCACAAATCTCTAACAGTGACTCATGGGTGTTGCAGTCTCTTAGTCGCCCCAGGCGGGTTCGAGGCAGGCGGTCCAGTGTTCTCCACAGCACTTCATGGCTGAGACCACCTACGTTGAGCCGGACTCGCCGGGAACGAGCTTTGGTGCGAATAATATCAATTGGATCAGGTGGTAGCACAGGAGCCGTGGCAGGCCGGGGGTTGGCCTTGTTCACTCTGTCGGTCATGCTGAGCTGGCTGGCTCTGTTCCTTCCTGTGAAGCTGGGTCAACACTTGCAGAGGTGGTTGTGAGTCGAGGCCTCACAGTCGCTAAAGATGAGAGTTAGCTGGTTAGATACGGCAACCCAAGCTTACTTCGCCGTGTTCAGGCTGTTACACTCCTGACGAGAGCCATGTCTGGAGAACAAAACAGCACATGTGACAGAAGCTGGACCCGACACAATAAACACATCTTATTATCTTTAACTCATCTCATTTAATGAAAGGATGGCTCTCTGTTGAATCTAAAAACCATGGACTGGCCTCTGCCTAAACTTTGTTTTTGTTATTACCAAATACATTTTAATATTATATATTATATTCAGCTGGCTATTATTTTATCGATATCTAGCTTTGGTATCACATGACCTGAATACACAGTGCTTCTGATTCTTTCTAGGTCTTGTTTTTTCTTTAGGCTGTTCTGGAAAGGCTCAGCATTGTTCCATGTTTCAACATTTAGATAATGGTTCTTACTGTGGTTCTCTGGAGTTCCAAACCCATAGGACTGGTTTTATAAACCATTTGAGACTAACAGGTATCATTGACTTATTTTCTGTTCTTGGGTTTCTTTAGAACAGGGAATGATGTGCTACATTTGAAATCTATTAGCCCACTTTATTTTCTGGATGGGGCTAGAAAAACTAAACCAAAAAAAAGAAATGTAGTTAAACATAGTCACTTTATGATTTATCTAGGGGGAGCAATTATATATTTACAGAGAGCGGGGTTGGTTTGGATAGTTTTTCCCTCAAGATAAAATCAGGATGTGAAATCTTAAATTTATATTTACTCATAATCTTTGTCTGATAATGAACTTTTCTGATTATTTCAAACATTTGCCAAAAATTCAAAATCAGAAGAAATCTAAGGTGGCAAATCATGGCTATGTACGTGCGCTTTTATACTGACCTTTAAAGTCCCCCTCCCCCAGGGAGAACTACCTGATTGTGTAACATTCCACTAATCCCAGGGGAAACGTAGGCTTCATCAGGTCTGCCTTAGTTAATTATAGCTGATCTATCTTCTCCTGGGACACTCTGCTACGTCATAAACCAGACTGCTACGTCACTATAAAATCAGTTCCAGCTGCTCCTATTCACAGACAAACTATTCTCCGAAATAAACCTGATGTTTTTTTCTTCTGTAGTTAATGAAAACACTTCAGGAAACAGACCACCATTAGATCCTGGTAGAATACAATGAAAAGATAAAATGAATGCTTTCGATTTCCCTTAGAAAAGCTGAATAAATCACTGAACAAATAAGAAACACTGCAAGTCCAAAGTACCTCCATGTAGTTTCAGAAGGTAAAACAGAAAGCAACCAGGCGGACCAGGAACATCCACAATGTCCTTCTAATACCCAGAACATTCTACATTTAAAGGTCTGTGTTCAGCCTACCTCTGCTGAATCTTCTGACAAGCCGAACTTTATTTTTACTTCCCAGGACATCCCAGCTTCCAGCCGCTCCGCCCCCCACCGGCCCCTGACTTGGGCTTTTTACCGAGAACACGTCGGCCGTTGAAAATCCACATTTCAGTGCGATGTTCTATCGATGAAGAGCAGGAAACGGTGTAAAAATATGAACCGCATACACAGGAACCGCCTGGCCCCGGCAACTATCGGCCCGAAGAAGAGAGGATGAAGGGACAGCATGAGGGTGGGGGTTGGGAAGAGAGCTAATTGGATTTAGCGGTTCAGCACCGAGAACAGCTCCAGATCAACAGCTTGTTTCCAGCTGGACTTCAGCTCGCCTACTTTCTAGAGATCCTAATTTTATTTTTCTGCAGGTCTTCGTATCTGTCTTCACTGCCAAAAGAACCAATGTCTGCTTTACTGAGCACGGTGTCATTAAGCTGGATTGGCCAGAAAATGCTCTACCAGTAGAAAGTAAAAAAAGCCGAATGGATGTGGCAAAAAACTGGATTCTAGGTTCCCTTTGACATCCAGCTCCTCTCTGCATTTGAATTCTTCATAAAAATGGATCATGACATAGAAGCAAAGAGACTCACAAAAAAGTCTGTTTAAAAATTGAAAAATAATAATGTAACAGTTCCAACTGCATTTCTAAACTTCTGAATGTTCCACTTAGGGCTGCCGGAGTCATAATCTGGAAGTGGAAAGAACATCATTTCACCATAAACCAACCAGAGCCAAGTGCTCCTCATATGATTTTTGGATAATCAAAAGAATTCTAGCTGCAGAGGTCAGGTGAAATAATGGCCACATGTTTTTTCTTTGCACTTTTAACCCTCTTGTAACATTTTAACAACTTTATGAATTACTTTATTCTCACTTTATCAGTTAACTATTTTTGTGTCAATGGTTGTACCTATACCTGGAAAATATCATACACTCTTAAGCTGTTGTGAAGTTTGAGCTCAAAATAACATGTGCAAATCTAACTGAATTTTTCTGAGAATCGACGTACTCTATCTAAACAATCATTATGTTAATAATTATGTTTGTCAAATGGGAGTGATAATTCTGGCCTGCCTTTGCTGCTGGTTGAGTAAAACCTGGATGGATTGCGACAAAATGTATTTTTTGGAATCTCTGAACTCTGCTTACAGCACACAGACTGGCTGAGTGTGTAGAACCCGTGTGGTGAACACCTGAGACAGAGTTTTGCGTCATTTTGGGGAGTTTGTTTATTTTCTGATTCAGCTGCCTTTAGTTTTAAATGTTTTTGGGGTTTGTAGAAATGGTTTATATCAGTTTTTAGACAAGATTCGACTATTTTGGTGGATACCACACATGTTTATGTTTAACTAATAGAACCTGCAGTAAATAAAGTAGAAGAAGACAAAAGTTAAATTTTGCCCCCAGAACTGGGGGTTGGGCTTAAGTGGCTAAACAAACTGATTCCATTCAGTGATCCCATGTAAGTGGAGAAACCATGACGAAGAAGAAATGATGCGTCCTTCAAGCAGAAGCAAATAATTAGGCATGCTAAATCCTAGAGGGATAAGAAGTAGTTTTTTTACATTCTATAATTACTTAATAAAACATTATGGTAATTCAAAAAGATTCATATACCTACATATTAAAAACTGAAGAGAGGAGGAGGTGTCCTGTAAAAAAAAAACATATGAGCTGGAACTGGTCTATCCTATTGTGGCAACTGCTTAGGTTATCCTGAGCTATCTCTGTAGTTATGCTGCTATAGGCTAAGGCTGCTGGAGGACATAATGACCACTTTTCCTCTTTCCTCCCACCTACTCCCCCAATTTTGCATTATTTGCGTTTTTCAGCTTTTTACTTTGTTCTCTCACTTTTTCTCTTCCCAAAGCTACACCTGGCCTGACTCTGTATCTACCTGTGACACTTTTTTTTGGAGAGGGCATCGTCCCAACTTCTGCCGGCAACAACTTAATGCTAAAACCCCAAACCGATGATCCCATGGCCCTGCCCTTTCAGTGTTTAAACCCCCTTTTCTCTCCTAGACATAGCTCCTGACTAAGCTTTTACTGTAACTAACTCTATGTGCTCTCTTCAACTCTAACCTTGAAAACTGGCTCAGAGTTTATCTGTTCTTTTTTTCTAGGTGAAACGACTAAAGGAGCTACATCCATTAACATTTACTTTTCCCTTCCCATAGAAAGTACTCCTGGATCAGGCTTCTGTTTTCTTTTGTTCTCTGCTCTGTTCTCTCAAAACCTCCAGTCGGTCGTGGCAGATGGCCACTCACACTGAGCCTGGTTCTGCTGGAGGTTTCTTCCTGTTAAAAGGGAGTTTTTCCTCTCCACTGTCGCTACATGCATCCTCAGTATGAGGGATTGCTGCAAAGTCAACGCCAGTGACTGTCCACTGTCTCTACATTCTCATCTAGCAGGAGTGAATGCTACAAATCTCTGACTGGATGCAATCTGCTGGGTTTCCTTAGATAGAAAAACGTTTTATCCAATTTGAATAAATAACAGAATCTGACTGCACTGTTCAATGGTTAGGACTAATTGGAATGTATGTACCTGATGTTTGTGAAGTGCCTTGAGACGACATGTGTTGTGAATTGGCGCTATATAAATAAAACTGAATTGAAACTGAATATAAATATATATTTTTATTTTAATCTACTATTTTTATTGAAACCACTAATTTTTAAATTATTTTTTTCTTGAACTCTATATTTTTCCTTTATTTAATACAAGTGGATTTCTTGCCGTTTTATTTTTTCTACCCCTTTTATTTCTTTCAAATTTACTATCACTCAAATTTATTTAAAACATGTTTTTTTTTCTTAAAAATATACTATTATTCAAATTATTTATCCTTTTATTTCTTAAGCACTGATATATTTTCCCCTCTAATATACTCCTGTTGTATTTTTTTACCCAACCGATTTCCCTGATTCCATTTATTTCCATCTTTCTTTTTTACATTACTTCGTCGCTGTATTGTCTTCTCCTCCTCAACATGAAGAAGAAATGTAAATTCGAACCGGGCGGGACTGAGGCAGAGGGCGCGGTCTTTGGACCGTCTTCTGTCATGTTGCTAAAGTCAGAACCTTTTTGGATTTGGTGGTAGATAGTGCTGTTAGTCGGGATAGTTTACTGTATCCCGTTGACTGTGACTGACAGAATACTTCATTTTGCCGAAGTAGTAAGAGGAAGTCACGTTTTCGGACGCGCTTTCAAAATAAAACCAGCACTCAATGACGGGCTTTTCTCAAACTAGGGGAAACACTACAAGAACTTCAACGTTAAATTAGCATCTTTAAACATTTACAATGACACTTTCTGAATAACATTAAGATTTTCCAACAATAAATCCCCAGTAAACATAGCCGATATTATTCAACATACTGAACAACATACCTTTTCAAAGTAAAGTGTCACTCAAGGGCAATTTCTGTCCTGATTAAGAGTTCGGTCCTTATAAATGTCACTATGTTTTATTTATATTTCATGTGGCACTGCGGATCAGTGCTTGTGTGTTTTTTTTGTCTCTGCTCTGTTCTCTCTAACCCCCAGTCGGTCGTGGCAGATGGCCGCTCACACTGAGCCTGGTTCTGCTGGAGGTTTCTTCCTGTTAAAAGGGAGTTTTTCCTCTCCACTGTTGCTACATGCATGCTCAGTATGAAGGATTGCTGCAAAGTCAACGCCAGTGACTGTCCACTGTCTCTACATGCAACTCCAGGAGGAGTGAATGCTGCAAGTCACTAACTGGATGCAATCTGCTGGGTTTCCTTAGATAGACAAACTTTTTATCCAATTTGAATAAATAACTAAATCTGACTGCACTGTTCAATGATTAGGATTAATTGGAATGTATGAACCTGACTTTTGTGAAGTGCCTTGAGACAACATGTGTTGTGAATTGGCGCTATATAAATAAACTGAATTGAAATTGAATAACAAACTGAATCTGACTGCACTGTTTGACCTCTAGGTTGAACATTGAGTTCTACTGAAGAGGTCTGAATATGAGTTTCATTATTACTGCCAGTATAAAATAACTAATAGGTAGCATTCCACTTTGCACAGGTAGAGCTAAATAAAAGCATCCAAGCTTGACATTTTATCCTTTCCATAACATATTTGGAAAAAGAATATATATTTACACTCCACTACCAACAATTACAAAAGTATTTATACCCCTTGAACATTTCCACATTTTGTCACGCTACTGCCACAAACTTATTAGGACTTTATGTGACAGAACATTTACAAATGATGTATTGAACAGAGCTCTGTTAGATGTTCAGAGATTGTGTTGCTGTTTTAGAGTCTAACCCTTCTCTAAACTTCTCCACAATTTTCTCCCTGACCTGTCTGCTGTGGTCCTCGGTCTTCAAGATGTTTGTTCTCTAAACAAACCTCTGGGACCTTCACAGAACATTTGAGTTATACTAATAGAGTAATTTACATGCAGATGGGCTCTACAGTGGCTTGTAAAAGTATTTACACCCCTTGAACCTTTCCACATATTGTCACATTACAACCACAAACATAAATATATTTTATTGGAATTTTATCTGAAAGACCAACACAAAGTGGTATACAATTGTGAAGCTAAACGAAAATTATACACGATTTAAAAATTTTTTACAAATAAACTGAAAGGGCATTGTGCAAAAGTATTCAGCCCCCCTGATTCAATACATTGTGGAACCACCTTTTGCTGTAATTAAAGCTGCAGGTCATTTAGGGTAGGTCTCTACCAGCTTTGCACATCTAGTGACTGAACTTTTTGCCCATTCTACTTTGCAAAACAGCTGAAGCTCAGTCAGATTAGATGGAGAGTGTTTGTGAACAGCAGTTTTCAGATCTTGCCACAGATTCCCGATTGGGGTTTAGGTATGGACTTTGACTGGGGGCCATTCTAAAACCTGAATATGTTTTTTTTTTGAAGCATTCTATTGGGACCCTGGCTTTATGTTTTTGGGTCGTTGTCCTGCTGGAAAAGGTGAACCTCCGCCCCAGTTTTTAAGTCTTTTTCAGACTCCAACAGGTTTTTCTTCTAAGATTGCCCTGTTTTTTTTGGCTCCAACCATCTTTTCCATCAACTTCTGACCCCCTTCCCCTGTCCCCTGCTGAAAAGAAGCACCCCCAGAGCATGATGCTGCCACCACCATATATGACAAGTGGGGATGGTGTGTTCAGAGTGATGTGCAGTGTTAGTTCTCCGCCACACATGGCGTTTGGATTTTGGCCAAAAAGTTCAATTTTGGTCTCGTCTGAACAAGCACCTTCTTTCACATGTTTGCTGTGTTCCAACATTGCTTCTGGCAAACTGCAAAATGATTTCTTGTGGTTTTCTTTTAACAATAGCTTTCTTCTTGCCACTGTTCCATAAAGACCACATATGTGCAGTGCATGACTAATAGTTGTCAGAGATAAGAAAGCAACCTTTAATCAAAACGTTTTGACAGGTGACCTTTGACCTTTAAGGGGGGTCACGGGGGACTGAGAACAGGTGGCAACAGGTGTGGGGTGATATGAATAGAACAAGACAAATATGGTAATATCTAAAATCTTATGGCGTCAGCACCAGTTAAAATAGAGGGGTGTGTTTAAGGGTGTTATTATTGAATTGTATGTTTTCCGGGCATTAATACATCTAAAAAATACATGCAGCCTTTATACTTTAAAGGTATACTGAACTTAATGCAGGCCTGTCACATGAAATCCTAATAAAATGAACTGTGTAACCTGACAGAATTGTAAGTTCATTTTGCTTTCCAGCAGGACCTATTTTCTGAATATATGAGCCAGTTTAAATCAGTTCAAAATAGAAAGATCTAAAAGTAAATAAAGATTGTGCTTCCCTACAACGATAGAATGAGCAGACATCCACTTCTGCATCAACTGACTGACTGACTGACAATCTGCTCCAACCACTTTTAAAGAGCTGGGGGAGAAAGAGGTAAGACAAATATGAAATTAACAGAAACTTTACAAACCCTCAGTATACTGTTTCCAAGTTATAAACTGACTCTAGGGCAGATGTGTTTGTTTGGAATCATGAGAGACTCCATAATTTTAGTTACCTTTAACTTTCCTAAAACATTTTTTTTGTAACTTGGAGCAAAAGTTATCACGGTTTTTAGAGAAAGCAGTTATTCTGTATCTGAACTCACAACCAACCTTTTCCCTCTGATTCAGTCTCCACACCGAGTGTGTGACACCAGCAATAAAGTAATTAGAGCTCTCCCACCCCCTTATTCCTTCTGTTTCTCAAGACCCAAAGTGTCGATTCAGAGGTTTGTGAGCAGGTGAGGGCCTGGGTGAGGCCTGGTGTATGTCAAAGGTCGCTGGTTTCTCACCGGTAAAACATGCTTCTAAAATGAAATTGTTGTTTTGGGATTAAGGGAGTATTTTTACAGACAGCTTCCCATGTCAGAAGCAAGTGAGTTATACACCTTAAGTGCAAAATCCTTTCGATATCTAGGGGCAGTTCCACTTAAACAAGTTAAAAAATAAATATGTAATTAGTTAATTGGACCTCTTCTGCATTTCAGGTTAAATGAGGTTGATTCAGGACTTCCAGAAGCCTGAAACCTTAGAGCAATCAGCTGTTAACCGATCAAGTTCACTTCTGTTGTCTGGATAAAAAGGCCGTAGATGAAATCAGATTCTTAATTTCGAAGCCACAGTCCTTCCAGGGCACACGGGTTGATCCTTTCTTTTAATGCATGTCGATCAGCTGGGGCTGTGTCTCTGGTCCTCTCTTCTGCTGTTGTTTGTTGGCCTTCAAAAAGGTTGCTGTTCAGCCCGCAGGCCGGCTCTCGTCACTCCTAGTCATCCTACAAGTCTCTCCCTAATTTGCTCAGTCTTAAACTTACACAGTATTACACATTCCATTCTCAGCTTTCTGCGTTTACTTTAAAACACAGTTATAAAAAACCATCACTTCATTCTTTTATTCATACATCACAACTGATCAAACATTATCTCTTTCATATATAGCTGATTGAGAATTTCTAAACCTTAATGGTTTTTTATTTTTAATTATCAGTTCTCAATCATATTTCAATCATATGTGTTTTAACTTGATAATCCAAAGATTTCCTCATTTTATTTCATAACGGTAGAAAGAAATGGAAAAATCATCATACATCATTTCCTTGAATACACTTGTTGTTTATACTTCTGCAAAAGAAAGAGACAGTTAATATGTGGCCTCCGCACAGGCCTCTCAGTCTCTAGTCCCAGAATATGAGGAATATGCTTGTTTCACTCTCTACTGCTTAAACTGTGATTTTTTAATAATTGGGCATGGATTACACAAAAGGATATTTATTGTAATTTTTATGGATTTAACTGTGAGCAGTTAATGAATGTTGCATGGATTACATGGAAAGATCTCACCTCATTGTGACAACAGCTGTATAAATATGAGCATATGCAACAACAGGAAGGGATGTAGCAGATAATGAAATATATTAGAAAATAATTTCACTGAGAGAAAAGTAATATGTAGGGCAAAACATGAATTAGTGCAAGTATCTGTAGCAGCTGGATGAGTTGTAACAGAGTTCACAGTGACCATGTAAAGTGACTAGTGTATGAATGGGAGGAGGGATTATTGGGAATTTATCAGTCTTATGATGTCAGCTATTGCTGAATCTGGTTGTTCTGCCTGGTTGTTCAAACCTTTTACCAGAAGGCAACAGGGAGAAAAATCTGTGATGGGGTGGGTGGGTGAAAACTTTGTAAAGGTCCGAGTCCTGGTCAGACAAGTTAAGATTGGTCATGATCCAAGAACTTCTAAAAAATCGTGTGCCCCCCTGGCTCTGAGTAAGGTCAAATTGAATAATGTAAACAAGACCTTTGGTCTATAAAGATGAAAGACCTCCCAACAGGTCTCACAATAAGGGGTAAAGTGAACATCCATCATTTTTCATAATTTTTGTCTAACATTTTTTTTTCTTAAACAAAAAGTCAAAAACACTTTTTTTATACTATTTTCCTTTAGAGTTGATGACACCACATTTTGTTTATGTCCATCATTTTTTTCCTGTATTAGGTAAAAAGGTGGTTAAACAGTTTAGGTTAAGGGTTGATTTAGTAGATTAACTATTTATAAAAGTAAAAGGCATGCTTTTTTTAAAATTCAACCTGTTAAAAAACCACACAGAAAACTCTCTAATTCTAAATCTTAAATCTTAAAGTTTGCTTAGGTGCAATAAAACATGTTTTTGTTAGACCTACAACCCCAAAGATGTACTTACAACTAACCCCTAAATTTTTTGGAACTTAACCTGTGAAGAAAACACAAATGTTTCCCTACCTGCAGCCTGAACTTGTGTGATCCCTTAGAAATCCAAAGGATGCCCTTAAGAAAGTTTCTGTTAAGACAAGAGTTCAGCAGAGACAAAGTCTTATCTCTATTGCTTTTTTCATATAATAGTGCTATAACTAAAAAGCTACTTTTTAAAATAGCTTCCATTCTTTCTTACTTATTTAGCTTGGGAAACCCATATTTCTAGTCTTTTACAGAATTCTGCATTCATTTTCCAGTCTTCTCTCATTCCAAACACTCACAAAAGTCTTTCCTTAGATAAAAGTGGTTCAGAGTAGGACAGTACTATTACAGATCTGTTTTTGTGTTCATCTTTAACATAAAATACCAATGATATACACCAAAGTTCAGTGGGGCGTGATTACTTTTGCAAGGCCCCATATTAGATCGAAGTTTCCAAACAGGACTCTATGGTAAAAAAGTCAGAGAGCCAGCTGTGTAACAGCTGTGTTACGGTACTATGATACGCAACAAGGATGCATGCAGACACATGTCTCCATGTGTTTTTGTGATTGAGAAGCTCTGTGGTTGACAGGAGTAGATTCAAGGAAGTTTAGAAAGCTACGTGTTCACAGCAGTTTTCAGTCTTAAAGGAGAGAGATGAATGTAAACATCACTGATGGATTTATGGCACGGGACTGAACGCTACAATCTGCTCCTGTTTTTCAAACAAATCCTGGGAAAGTCTTCTCAACATAAAAGGATTGAAGAGTTAAAGGTTTACTCAGAATATCATTTAACTGCATCCATCACTTGGGTCACTTCAGTTAATGTGATGTAAATTTCTCACTAGAAACATGAAATCGTTGGTTCAGGCTTCTGGAAGTCCTGAATCAACCTCATTTAAACCTGAAATGCAGAAGAGGTCCAATTAACTAATTACATATTTATTTTTAACTTGTTTAAGTGAACTGCCCCTAGATATCGAAAGGATTGCACTTAAGGTGTATAACTCACTTGCTTCTGACATGGGAAGCTGTCTGTATAAATACTCCCTATATCCCAAAACAACAATTTCATTTTAGAAGCATGTGTTACCAGTGAGAAACCAGTGACCTTTGACATGCAGCAGGCCACTTTGACATAGACCACGCCTTCACCTGTTCATGAACCTCTGTTTTGACACTTTGGATGCGTAGGGAGAGCTTAAATCAATTTAAACACTTTATTTCCTGTGACACACACACACACACACGCACCCCCACCCACCTTTACCCACACACACACATACACACTCAGTATGGAGACTGAATCAGAAGAATGAGGTTGGTAGTGAGTTTAGTTGGAGAATAACTGTTTTCTCTAAAACCCCTTGATAACTTTT
Organism: Crenichthys baileyi; assembly: GCA_036173005.1. Taxonomy (NCBI): domain Eukaryota; kingdom Metazoa; phylum Chordata; class Actinopteri; order Cyprinodontiformes; family Goodeidae; genus Crenichthys; species Crenichthys baileyi. Next base: position 31,071 of record JAHHUM010001028.1, read on the forward strand.
GCTCTAAGTTGAAAAGAAAAATGTTTTAGCTAAGTTAAAGGTACCTAAAATTATCGTTCCTTCCCCAAAATGTAGTCCTTCATTATTACAGAACAAACACATCTTCCCTAGAGTCAGTTTATAACTTGGAAACAGTATACTGAGGGTTTGTAAAGTTTCTGTTAAAGTTTATAACTTGGAAACAGGGTTAGGGTTAGGATTTGTAAGGTTTTCTTTTAATAACATATTTGGTCTTACCTCTTTTCTCCTGCTTTTTCTCCGCGCTCTTTACAAGTCCCACCCAGTGGTTGGAGCAGATTGTCAGTCAGTCAGTCAGTTGATGCAGAAGTGGATGTCTGCTCATTCTATCGTTGTAGGGAAGCACAATCTTTATTTACTTTTAGATCTTTCTATTTTGAACTGATTTAAACTGGCTCATATATTCAGCAAATAGGTCCTGCCGGAAAAGCAAAATGAACTTACAATTCTGTCAGGTTACACAGTTCATTTTATTAGGATTTCATGTGACAGGCCTGCATTAAGTTCAGTATACCTTTAAAGTATAAAGGCTGCATGTATTTTTTAGATGTATTAATGCCTGGAAAACATACAATTCAATTATAACACCCTTATTTGTCTTGTTCTATTCATATCACCCCACACCTGTTGCCACCTGTTCTCAGTCCCTCGTGACCCCCCTTAAAGGTCAAAGGTCACCTGTCAAAACGTTTTGATTAAAAGGGTGCTTTCTTATCTCTGTTGTCCTGTGGACAGATTCCTCCACCTGAGCTGTGGATCTCTGCAGTTCATCCAGAGTCACCACGGGCCTCTTGGCTGCATCTCTGATCAGTGCTCTCCTTGTTCGGCCTGTAAGTTTAGGTGGACAGCCTTATGTTGGTAGGTTTACAGTTGGGCCATACTCTTTCCATTTCTGGATGATGGATTGAACAGTGCTCCGTGAGATGTTCAAAGCTTGGGAAATCTTTTTTATAGCCTAAGCCTGATTTAAACGTCTCCACAACTTTATCCCTGACCTGTCTGGTGTGTTCCTTGGACTTCATGATGCTGTTTGCTCCCCAATATTCTCTTAACCAACCTCTGAGGCCGTCACAGAGCAGCTGTATTTGTACTGAGATTAGATTACACACAGGTGGACTCTATTTAGTAATTGGCAATCATCAGGCAACTTCTGAAGGCAACTGGTTGTACTCAGAGTACAGGGGGGTGAAAACTTTTGCACGCTGCACGTTCAGTTTATTTGTATACATTTTTCAAATCATGTATAATTTTTGTTCCACTTCACAATGGTATACCACTTTGTGTTGGGCTTTTACATAAAATTCCAATAAAATATATTTATGTTTTTGGTTGTAATGTGACAATATGTGGAAAAGTTCAAGGGGTATGAAGACTTTTACAAGCCACTGTATTTACTACTGTAACTAGGTGACTTGTGAAGGCTCCAGTTTATTTTATTTAGAGGTACAACAGGGGCTGAAATTAAAAGCATGCCACACTTTTCAGATTCAGATTTAGAAACGATTTCAATTCAAATTCTGTTCAATATGGAAGCAAATGTGTCCCAATATTCAAATTAAAATGTATTAATGTTTTTTCATTTTCAAAATGAAGCTGCATTTTTTTGACTCATAAATAAAATCAAAAATAAATCATTCAAACTGCATTTTCATTTTCTTCTCCAAGACTGCTTATTCTGTTAATTAAAATGATACATAAAATAATGTTTAAGATTTCATTTTCAAAAGATGTTTCTGCAAAAAGTGACCAAAATTAATTCTGAAATGTCAAATTTGAAAATTTGAAAAATTTGAAAAATGTCATAACTGAATTTTTGATTTTATGAGTCAAAAAATGCAGCTTCATTTTGAAAATGAAAAATCATTGTAATACATTTTAATTAGAATATTGGGACACATTTGCTTCCATAATTCAAAAATACTGTATTATTTCTTAATTAAAAAGAAATTATTGCTGATGGCCAGTTCCTTGTCACAAAAAAGTGCATATTTAACAAGTTTAGCTTGAAATCGGGGATTTCAGTAGTTGACTAAAAGCAATTAAGACCAGTTAAAAAGTGCAAGAATTAGCATTTTGCATTGTTGGATCTTAAGAAGGCTCTAAGTCAGTCCCTTTTTTGTCACATTAGATTAACTGATGAACAGCTTATCTCAGTTACTATGTTCTTTTTAATAAACTGCCTGCTCAAATTTTTTCTCTTGCTCACATTTCTGTTATCATTGTGAAGCCCTACTTAGAACCTTCTTAAAATCAAAGTGAAAAAACTGGTCTTAAGATTTTTGATCAGGAGTGTATTCACCTTGATCACAAAAAGTTAGAGATATTTGGCTTTCGAAGAAATTTCTGGGTGAACCCAAAATCCACTACATTTACAGGTTACAGGTGAGTACTTCTCTATACATTTGAATGCATATGTCCAACTGTACTTTTTGCACCACTTGCTGTTCTCTAACAAGGAGCTTAATGGCAAAATTAACAACAGTTGTAAATACATTTCCTGGTTCAATCAGATTTGGTATTTAAACAGTTCTCCTCGTCGTGCTGTTCACATTCTGACATCATGACACCAAGATGACACCCAACAATGGATTAACAGTACCTCACCATTACGAAGCTTCATACAGGATGTTCTCAGATGGAAGTGGCCACTGAGCCTAGACAGCAGGTTGCGACAGAAACACAGAGAGACTGGAAGAGTCACAGAAAGGCATAGAAGTAGATGTCCTTTGGCCTCATCCCACACTGATGACCACTACATTGTGAACAGCTCAACTCCAAGCAGACTTCAGCGTGGTCTGCCTGCTAGATGACCTTCTGAAGTATCCGACCACATCATCATCACCTTGCATGGGCAAGGCAGCACTTATGCTGAACGAGGGATCAGTGAGCCTCAATGCTGTTCTCGGATAAAAGTCGTTTCACATTGAGCAGAAATGATGGTCGCAAACAATGTTGGAGACGTCAAGGAGAGCACGATGCATCAACCACTGTTGTCATCAGATGAGCCATAGGTAGTGGCGGTGTTAGTGTGGGCAGATGTGTCTAGTTGATACAGATCTGCCCTACACATTGTGAATGGTACAGTGACAAACCCATACTACCTGAATAACATCATTAATCCAGTCATTGTTCCCCTGCATGAACAGCACAGGCCTAATTTCATCTTCATGGACGACAATGCTTCAGCTCATCGAGGTCACATTATGGCGCACGGCTCCTGGAGACTGGGGGTACCTGGAATGGAGTTTTCTCCAGACCTGAAGCCCACAGAAAATCTATGGGATCATCTGAATCACCTTCCAGAGGCGTGTAGCTCTCTACCCCAGAACCTCAATGATCTGAGGTTCGCCCTTCAAGAAGACTGGGATGCCATGCCTCAGCAGACAATAAGTCCACTTGTGATCAGCATGAGACATAATTGTCAAGCTGTAATCAAGGGCACATGACACGTTATTGAGACATTGATATTTTTTATGGTGGTATACCCACCACTGCTGTTGGCTTTTGTTTCAATAAATTAATGAGGAAATCACCATTGTATGCTCCTAATTATAAATGCCCTACTTTTATGATATATCATTAAATAGTGCTTTTGAACTTTTATGTTTTCCATAAAGTTAACCTGAAAATCCAAATATCACTTACTTTTTGAGTAGTGTTTATAGCCCAGATGGTAATCTGATTTTGTAAACCAGCTCCCTTACAAAGAACTTAACAGCCTAATTTTTCTAGCTTCATTTTAAAGTGGAAACATCGCAATACAAACATCAAGAAAAACACATTTACATTAAGGTTCAGTTCAGTTGAGTATATCACAGGTATACGCTCACCTAACAGCAAGCTGGAAGTTTTATCTATCAGGGATTGTTTCCCTTTCCTTGTAACATCCTCTTTTTGTTGTATTTCTAACGCTGTGCAACAACAGAGCAGCAACAAATACAGGAGGACCTATGTGTGGTTACAATGAATGCTACCATTAACAGTGTAATGTGATGTAAAACAGCAGTAACAGGGAGCATCTTATAAAGGATTTATAAGTAGAAAATGTTTAGTCCAGTTTATTAATCAGCTTTTATCGGGTTTTTCAAATGAACCATGGATCGTGTTCCAAAATGAACAAAAACAAAGAGCAAAAGAAAAAACTGAGAAGACTGAATAAAAAAAACAATATTTGGAAAAATATTTTTCTTGACGCCATTGTGATTCAGCGTAGCAGTGGTGTCAGGCAGTCTTGCTTTATTTGAGCAGCTTTGCAGTTGCCATGGAGGTCATGGTGGTCATAGTTGTCATGGTGATGGTGGGCACAGTAATGTCTTTGAAAATGGGCTGTGTGGTACCAGAGTAGGAAACTTTGTTCTCACTTAGGGTCCCAATGATCATTTGCCTCATTTCTCTGCTGGCATCACCACGCACAGCGAGCAGCGCCTGGATGTGATCCTCCCTGTGGACAGAGACAGGAAGCACACGGAAAAACAAAACAGTAGTTACAGAGTTTACATTTAGAGGGTTCTCATCAAGAACTTCTAAAAGGTGGCATGGAGAACAGGTCACTAACAACAGAGGTAGACTGAAACTCTTAGGGTGAAAAGAAAGGGTTGGTTCCATTCTGTTTTCTTCTCGCACTCCAGCAGTAACGTAAATAATTATCTATGAATATTTAACACAAACAGTCTGTCTGTGTTAAACAGTCATCATGTGTCTCCGTTTCTCGAAGCACCTCTTGGAGAGTTTATGACTATGGATTGACTGCTGTGCTCCCAGTGGTTTCCGGAATAGGCATTGCCTAGTTATACCAGTGCAGTTACTGGTTCAAACGGCTAAAATGATTGGTCATAGTGTAGTGTTGCTACAGTTTAAACTGCTTTTATTTTTCATGGTTTTTGTGGCACTATTAGCCTTTCTTCACAGTGTTTCAGACAGAAAGGTTCAAAGGTTGAGAGCTGAACCTTGGATGGCTTCGTTGACCAACAGCTTCTGTATATGATGCTAAAATCTTTGTATCAAAAACAAACATAAAGATCATTATATTACCTATATTAGTCAGTACATTGAAATTTTTGAGGCAGCATTTATGTTGTTTTTTGCTTTAAATAACAGTAATTATACAGTTTGTATATCTCATACCTGCCCATACATTGCCCTGAATGCAAACAAGAAACGGTAATGGTGTCCATCTGCTGAGCCCACCTGATATCAGGGTATTTGGAGACCAGAGTGGTGACTTCCAGGAAGAGTAGTGTGGGGTCAGTCAGCTTGAACACTTCAGCGATGGCCGTGATGGAGCCACAAAGTCGGTCTGTGTTCTCACCCTACAGGTAGAAAACTGAGTCACTGCTACAGACATTACTGACCAAATGAAGACAGGAGCAGCTGAAGCCTGAACAGAGGATCTAACTGACCCTCCACAGCCACCATTGTGGTTCCAGTAACTGAACTCGTAGTCGTCTGGGTCACATGTGAAATCCCTGGTAATAGCTGCTGAGTGGCCTTTTAGCTTCTGCTTTGTTTTGAGCTCTTTAGATGAAATATTGTGAAATGTTTCTCAAACCTCGCTACTTACTCATCCAGGAGGAGTAAATGCTACAAGTCTCTGACTCAATCTAATCTGGTGGGTTTTTTAACCAATTTGAAAAAATAAGTGAATCTGACTGCACTGTTTGATAGTTAGGATTAACTGGAATGTATGTACCTGATTTGAAATCTGTATGATTCGACTGAATTGACTTTGTAAGTGCCTTGAGACGACATGTGTTGTGAATTGGCGCTATATAAATAAAACTGAATTGAATTGAACCATAACCTGAATAAAATTCCCATACTGCCCCAGTGCAGTTTTGCTTTCCACTGTTTTCACTTTTAAAAGAGGGCAGGACCCGATAGTTTAAAAGTGTTTTTGAGCCCATTTTGTTCTTTATGGCATCATCACCTTTTTCTTTACATCACAACATATCCACTAATTTCAACCTAAAGGGCAGAGCAAAACACTGTTTATGCATTTAAATCTTTTCTAGTAGGGATTTGACTGTAAAATGCTTGTGATTAACAGAAACACAAAATCCTGGAGCAGTGAACTCACCGCTGCCAGTTTCTTGAAGAGGAACTTGAACTGTTCAGCTTCTTTGATCATCCTCTCTGCTCCATCTTTCCTCTCATCAGCATTTTTAAAGGTGATTCGCTTCTGCATCACTGCTTTCAGGTACTCCACCACCACCCTGCGCAAGGCCTCGTTGGTCATTTCCTACACACAGCATATCCAGCAGGTCAGAGCTCAAAGTTCTCACAAAGCTTCATAACAAGGGGATTTAGGTACTTCCATAGGCTGGGTCATATCCAACTCATACCATACAAACAAGGTATGGTTTATTCAACTACAAAAAAAAAAATTCAGCCTTGTCCTACCTGATTGAAAGGTTTCTTGACCTTGTTGAAGTCATTGAAGTAGTCCTCCACTGTCACACAGATGGTATCCACAGCATGAGAACCTGTCAGCCACTTCCTGGTCAACAGCTCATTCAGGTGATTCTGGTTAATGCAAAACCAAAATCAAAGCAGTCATATGCACTGGATACTGCACTGGAATGGGTGCATAATAACTGCAGAACAAAGCAGGAGTCAACTGATGTGGCACAATAACAGTATTGTGGGGGGTGTCATTGGATCATCTGACATTAACATTGTCAGGATCTGGTATTTTGGTCTTTGTGCTTGTTCTCCTTTCCCCTTCTCTGTGCCCTACTAGTTTCTCCCCTTGGCCCTAGTTCCCCTTCAGTTATTATTTACTCAGTGTTCGTTTCCCTTTATATTTGTAGTTCTTCCCAGACTTATTCCTAGTATAGTTCCCCGTGTTAGTCTCTATTGTTTCAGTTCCTTCTGACAGGTTAGCTTTTAGTTATTTGTTTGCCGTTATACTTAGTTCCACTTATTGTTTACGTTTTGGTTTGCATTTATTCTAAGTCATCACTTTCTCTGCTTCCCTCCCAGTTAGTTCAGTCAGTATTTGTTGTGGTTTGCTTTTTGCTCTCCCGTTCCCCTTATAGTTTTATTTCTCTCGTGTCCCTGCGTTCTCTAGTTCATGTCACCATAGTAACCATTAATTCCCTCAGTCTCCACAGCCAGTTCCCACACCTGTTTCTACTTCTCCTCTGATTACCCTAGCTTCTACCTCATTGGTCCACTCTCCTCCTCTCTCTGTTTATATACCCGGTTCTGCCAATTATTCTTCGCTGGTTCCTCAATTCTCCTGGTCATGTTTGTCACGTCAGTCTTCGTGTTCCCTTGGGATTATTTCTGCCTCTGTACCTCCTACGACCTGTAAGTGCTTTTCGTGGTGCCTGAATTAAAGGATTTCTTTTCAACATGCTGTCGCCCAGTGCTTGTCTGCATCTTGGTCCACAACTACCCCAGACTATGACAAACACATTAAAGTAATCTGTGTGAAATGATTAATAAATAGAAAGTAAAAACTTTAATTCAATTCAAATTCAAAAATATTATATTAATCTCAAAGGGAAATTAAATGTTGTTGTAGCTCATATTATGAAGGTTTCTTCAAAGAGCCATTTTAGATGCTGATGGCTGTGGGCAGGAAGGATCTCCTGTAGTGGTCTGTCTTACAGCAGATCTAAAGAAGTGGGATCTAAAGAAGCCTCTGACTGATGACAGTCTCATGATGAGGATGCTCAAGGTTCTCTATAATGTTCTTTATTTTAAGAAGAACCCTTCTTTGCATAATGATCTCCAGAGGTTCCACAGTTGCATCTCCACTCCAGTCTGTTATGCAGGTGAACACAGAGGTATTTATATTCCTCCACCACCTCCATTTTTTCTCCCATGATGGAAATAGTTTTTGATTTTTTCCTGTTTTTCTTAAAATCATCTCCTGGAGATCATCAATCATCTCCTTTGTTTTACTGACGTTCAAGATGAGATGATTTTTCTACAACATGCCACTAACCGGTCCACCAGCTTCCTGTACTCAGCTTCTTGTCCATCTCTGATCCACCCAACAACTGCAGAATCATCCAAGTATTTCTGTAGATGATAGGAGTCTGTCTTGCACTGGAAGTCTGAGGTGCACAGAGTGAAGAGGAATGGTGAGAGTACAGTCCCCTGTGGTGCTCCTGTGCTGCTGACTACCTGGTTAGACACACAACCCTTCAGTCTCATAAACTGTGGTCTGTTGGTCAGGTAGTCTTTGATCCAGGAGATTGTTGAGGCCTCCACCTGAGTCTTCTTATAAAGCAAATCAGGTTGGATTGTGTTAAATTCACTGGAGAAATCAAAGAACATGGTCCTCACAGTGCTGCTGGCTTTGTCCAGATGACAGTGGTTTTGGTGAAGCAGCTGTATGATGGCATCTTCAACTCCAACTCCTCAGCGATAAGCTCCTGATGGTTTACGGTTTGCTTACTCAGGTGGGCCCAACAGGAGTCTGTCTGGAACCTTCATGATTTGGGTTGTTAGAACAACAGGTCTATAGTCATTGAGGACTGATGGGTGAGGACAAGGACTTTAAAGTGTAAACCTGTGAGCTTCTGACTGCGGTAAAGTTAGTTTTAGGTTGGATATTGGATATTCTTGTTCCGTGGATTCACTGGAGTCCTCCTGTTTGATCCTATAAAGGCAGTCTGATTACAGGCAGCTGCTCTCTGCCTGCTCCCTCCTCCTACCGACTCTGGTTCTCTTAAGGACCGTCAGTAAATTCCCGAACCAAACATGCTGTTTCATGGTGGTTTGCTTTGTGTGTTTTGGGGGAAATGTTTCTGTGTCTGCTCAGCTGATTTCGGATGTTATTAAATACAGCGTCCCGCCTGCGTGTATTGCAATAAGCTTCATGGTGTCCTTATTCTTTTCTTTCAGCCTTCAGGCATAGGTTATGATCTCTAAATAGTAAAATTATATTTCAAATTGACCCGCTCCGCTTATTGTGGTCCTTAATATTATTGTAGTCGCTCCTCAGTTTTAATAACTTTTCCCTGCACTACTTCGTTGTAAACCTTCTCATTTCTCCTGGCCAATCAGTGAACAGCAGTCTGTCACGTCACATGTAGACCCGACTCAGCCCCAATCGTACCTGCTCAGGTGCAGGGACAAAAAAAGCAGGTACCGGTAAGGAAAAAAATCTAATGGAAACTGAGTCGAGTAAGGCCAAATCGAGCCAGTGGAAAAGGGGCATAAGGGGCCAAGCCCGGCTTCTGAAAAACAACCCCAGAGCATAACCCCCCCCATTGCACTTACGCACTGGTCTTGAGCTAATCTGAAGGCCACATGAAGTTTGGAGGTCTGTAGCGACTGACTCTGTAGAAAGTCGGCAACCTCTGGCTTCAGCTTTGGCTGCTCCAGCTCCATCAGTTTACCTGGCCTACCACTTCGCTGTCGTTCCCAATCACCTCCGCTTTCTTATAATATAATAGTTGACCGTGTAACATTTAGGAGTGAGGAAATCTCACAACTGGACTTGTTGCTCAGGTTGCGTTTTAGAACAGCCTAGAACACCATGGGAGGACCTGCTCAAAGACCTGAAGAGAGCTGGGACCACAGTCTCAAAGGTTAGTTGTTGTAACACACTACGCCGAAAGTGTGGATGGATAGGGACATGCATTGTGAGATTTTGGGCAACAACCTCTTTCTCTCAGTAAGAACTAAAGATGGGTCCTGGTTGGGTTCCATCTTTAGTTCTTACTGAGATGGGACCCAACCAGAACCCATCTTTATTTCTTGCTGAGAGATGGGTCCTGGTTGGGTCCCATCTCTCAGTAAGAATTAAAGATAAGATGGGACCTGGTTGAGTCTTCCAGTATGACAATGACCCTAAACACACAGCCAGGGAAACTAAGGAGTGGAGATATACGAAGTTCAAGGTCCTGGAGTGGCATAGCCAGTCTCCAGACCTGAACCCAATATTACATCTTTAGGGGGAGCAGAATGTGTGTTGCCCAGCAACAGCCCCAAAACCTAGAGGAGGAGTGGTCCAAAGTATTTGCTGCAGTGTGTGCAAACCTGGCCAAGAATTACAGGTAATTGTGAACAAGGGTTACTGAGCCAAATATTATGTTCTATTTTTTTAATTTCATGCAATAGAATGGAAATTAATTAATGAAACATCATACAATGAGATTTTCTGGATTTTTTTGTTTAAATTCTGTCTCTCACAGATGAAGTGTACCTATAATGAATAATACAGACTATTTTTCATAACTGGTGCATAGCTAAGAAACCAGGTCTGAAGAAAAATAACCTCCAGCACACTGCAAGTGTGGCTAGTGGCCTTACGGACAGTCACAAAAAGAAACTCCAGCTCCCTCATCAGCTCGAGCCATGCTGCTCAGACACAAAACAACTAAAACCAGATTTCCTACACCTGAAATAAAACACCTCTGTTAGGAAAACAGCCTTCAATTCAGTCTACCAAGCAAACCAAGCCTCCACAAAGCTCTCATAAAGCATAAGCTGCACACATGCTGCCAAAAGGCCAACTGACCATGAGACCGGCTCCTCTCCCTGCTTTAAACCAGCTCGTCAAGGGCAAAGTTTAATCTGCTGCGCCCTCCTGACTGCAGGAACAGCAAGAAACAGCAGACACCCAGAAGGAGAAGCATCCACCAACTGACATGTGGACACTGCTGCATGTTACAGTGGGAAAACTTACAAAATTAAAGTTGGATCCAATACTTGTTTTACACATTGTAAATTAAAATAGGACATCTTTCATTTAATTTTGAAACCAATGACAAATGTATGACACCAACAAACACATTATTACAGAACCAACATCATCAAACTTAACCATTTTCTAGAACAAATAGAAACATTCCTGGACTGGTTCAGTTTAAAGCCAGTAGCTCTTACTTCAAGGTCCAAGAAGACTTCATCCAACAGAAACTGACAGCCCTCCTTCACAACCTCACTAAGGGTCCTCTCGATTGCAGAGTCGCTGTCAAAGGGATCTGAGGACTGAGAGTACTTCCTCTTCAGACTGCTGATGGACTCTCTATGGGACCGAGGGGGAAACAATCACTGAAACAGAAAACCTACAAATATCCCCAATGATCAAGACAGTAATATTTAAATGATTATGGACTAGGACCCCGTTGCTACAGTGGGGAGAACAAGTATTTGATACACTGCCGATTTTGCAGGTTTTCCCACTTGCATAGCATGTAGAAGTCTTTCATTTTTATCATAGGTTCTCTTCAACTGTGAGTGACGGAATCTAAAACAAAAATCTAGAAAATCACATTGTGTGATTTTTAAGTAATTAATTAGCGTTTTATAACATGATGTAAGTATTTGATACATCAGAAAAACAAAACTTAATATTCGGTACAGAAACCTTTGTTCACAATTACAGATATCAGACGTTTCCTGTAGTTGTTGACGAGGTTTGCAGACACTGCAGCAGGGATTTTGGACCACTCCTCCATGTAGATCTTCTCCAGATCCTTTAGGTTTCAGGGCTGTCATTGGGCAATACGGAGTTTCAGCTCCCTCAAAGACTTTTAATTGGGTTCAGGTCTGGAGACAGGCTAGGCCACTCCAGGACCTTGAGATGCTTTTTATGGAGCCACTCCTTAGTTGCCCTGTCTGTGTGCTTCGGGTCGTTGTCATGCTGGATGATCCAGCCATGACCCATCTTCAATGCCCTTACTAAGGGAAGGAGGTTGTTTGCTAAAATCTCCCTATACATGGCCCCATCCATCCTCCCCTCAGTACGGTACAGTCATCCTGTCCCCTTTGCAGAAAAGCATCCACAAGAATGATGCTTCCACCTCCATGCTTCACGGTAGGGATGGTGTTCTTGGGGTTGTACTCATCCTTCTTCATCCAAACATGGCGAGTGGAGTTTAGACCAAAAAGCTCTATTTTTGTTTCAACAGACCACGTGACCATCTCCCATTCCTCCTCTGGATCATCCAGATGGTCATTGGTAAACTTCAGACAGGCTTGGAAATGCGCTGGTTTGAGCAGGGGGACCTTGCGTGCGCTGCAGGATTTTAATCCATGGCGGTGTGTTACTAATGGTCTTCTTTGAGTCTGTGGTCCCAGCTCTCTTCTAGTCATTGACTAGGTCCTGCCGTGTAGTTCTGGACTGATCCCTCACCTCCCTCATGAACATTGATGCCCCACGAGGCGAGATCTTGCATGGAGCCCCAGACCGAGGGAGATTGAGCATCATCTTGAACTTCTGCCATTTTCGTATAATTGCACCAACAGTTGTTACCTTCTCACCAAGCTGCTTGGCTATTTTCCTGTAGCCCATCCCAGCCTTGTGCAGGTCTACTATTTTATCCCTGATGTCCTCACACAGCTCTACGGTCATTGTGGAGAGGTTGGAGATTGTTTGATTGAGTGTGTGGACAGGTGTCTTCTATACAGATAACGAGTTCAAACAGGTGCAGTTAATGAGTGGAGAACAGGAGGGCTTCTTAAAGAACTAACAGGCCTGTGAGAGCCAGGATTCTTACTGGTTGTTAGGTGATCAAATACTTATTTCATGCAATAAAATGCGAATTAATTACTTAAAAATCTGTTTCCGTCACTCACAGTTGAATAGTACCTATGATAAAAATTAAAGACTTCTACATGCTATGCAAGTGGAAAAACCTGCAAAATCAACAGTGTATCAAATACTTGTTCTCCCCACTGTAGATCATGACTGAATTGGGCAGATGTGGCTAATGTGTGAAAAATCCAGCATATGATACCTTTAAGCCCCATTAAATTGAGGAACTTTTCTAATATTCCAAGCAATGACAAATCCAGGCATGGTTGGATGAGAGCATGTGGATGCAGGAAACAACCAATCATAGCAGTAATCTACAATAATACTGCCTGGTGAGACCTGCAACTGTTGGACCAATGTGATTTACCTTATGTCAGAGTGAACAAACATCCACACCATTTGTTGTGTAAACTGAAATCTTACTTGAATGTTTGACAGTTGTTGATGATTGCGATCATATACTGTATGTAACACTGAGGCAGCTGTCTGTCCTTCAGGTGTTCCTCTTTGTAGGCCACAACCTCCTCCCGATACCTACATGGAACACGTGTTAGTTCCACATACATACACGTAGAAATATTCTAATTTGAGATTCAATAACGCTGTCAAACAGTATTTGAAGAGCATACCTCATAAGGAAAGAATTCATCTGTTTTAGACAAAGCTTCAGAACCTGTTCTTTGAAGTCTCCATCTATCTGGGCAGCAACTTGCAGATTCTGCTCAAACATCTGATGAAGATTAAAAGGGAGACATGTTATTACCACCATGACTGTTCAGTTAATTGGTCTCTCTAAACTGTCCTCAGGTATGTGTGTGTGTGCATGGTTGTCTGTCCCGTGTGTCTCTATGTTGTCCTGTGTCCAGGGCCTACTGATGGGATGTCACCAGCTCTTCCCTGCTCTAGGTTTAGAGCGGAGGTCAACAACCATTACAACTCTAAAAAACACTTGTGTCTTCAGGTACAAAACCTACATGAGCCTTCAAAAAAAAAAAACGAACATAAAATTCTACTTCTTATATAATTTTTTTTTTAATTTCAGAGCTCAAATAAAACCCTTTGTCAAAATACTGCTGAGTTTTGTAACAATATGGAACAGGTTATAGGAGGAACTGAGGAGAGCCTACAGAGCCACATCAGGTTCCAGGGTTGAAAAATCATATTTTTGTGCTCTCATTCTCAGGAAAAGACAACTCTTATCAAGGGTGAATGGCTAACTAAGCTCAAAGGAGGTTTTTATTATTATGTGGCTACATTTTAATTTTTAATCACATTTCTCTGTCCAACTCTGAGCTGTAAAAAGTTAAAAATAAACTCTCACACATGAGTCGGTGGCGACTGTGGCTTAGTTGGAAGAGCTGTAATCCTGCCATATGAAGTCGTAAGTTTGATGCCAGCTTCCTCTTGCCACATGTCGATGTGCCCCTGGGCAAGGAACTTAACCTCAAGTTGCCTACCGATCTGCGTATCAGTATATGAATGTGTGCGTGTTTGTGAGTGTGATCGGGTGAATGTGGCTCTAGTGTAAAGTGCTTTGACTGGTCAGTATGACTGAAAAGGAGGTATATAAATTCAGTCCATTTCCCATGACAAAACAAAAGGTTAGATGCCAAATTAGATCCTTATTCTATTCTTTGGATTTGAGCCTGCAGGCTAGGTTCAATAGTTTAGGTGATTGTGTGAGCAGAAATATAGCTATACTGTAGAAACTTGTACCATCAGAAACTGAATTTGAACTGCTCAGAATAAATATGTATTTGTGTAATTTGAAATGAAAGGCATTGGTTTGAAAATGAATTTCACAAAAGTGAAACTGAATTTTATGGCTTGAAACTGAATTTATTTGCTTTGGAACTGAATTTGTTTGCTTTGAAAATTGCTTTGCTTTGTATTGAAAAATTCAGTTCAAGTTCCCTTTCAGTTCTATAATTAAATTTCAGTTCCAAAATTCAGTTTTTGTGTCACACATCCTGGTCCTTGAAGCCACAGAATAATCAAACAGATTTGCTGATTCACGGATGACAGTCACTATTGCTGAAAAAACCCGGGATTACTTATGGACCATAAGGTAAGGTTCTGCTGTATTGGTGTCTTCTTGGGGTGTCGATAAGAACACTTTTGGAGTCAGGATGCAGTTTGCATATATTGAATGCAGATTTATTGAAGAACTGGGGTATACAAGTGGTATGTCCCAATTCAGGGGCTGGATCCTTCGAAGGACCTGGTCTACGTTACGTGGGCTGGATCCTTCAAAGGACCCGGTCTACATGGGCTGGGTCCTTCGTCGACCGCTAAAACCACGGAGGCCGGAAGTGAGCAGCTGGAAATTGGGACGGTCTAACCTTTACCAGCTGTTAGCACATTCCAGCACATTTCTTCATCAAAAATGAATATTGAAAAGCTTGTTTATTCTCAATCACACTCTCCAGCGATACAGTAAGGTTACTTAAAATTGTACATTTATTCAGTTTAACTTTAATTTCACCTGTACTGTCAAATCCATTTACATGAACAAATGACAAATAAAAATAATACTAACATCAACTGTTAGAAATCACTTGTGTTTAAGGTTCACTGTGATGACTGCCAGCGGGAGCTTAGTGCCGGGAGTCAGGTCAGATCTCTCCAAGTTTAGTGAGCCTCATCGCCGGGAAGGCTGGCAAGGCAAGCCGGCGGCTGTTACTATGGTGGGAGCGGAAAACTCGTCGGAGCACGTTTGAAATTAAGCGATGTCTTGATAAATCAAGGAGATATTTAACGTCTACACAGTTATATTCCCGCACTAAAAATATTGTAAAAGTTAATTTCTGTTACAGAAATTGTAATTTTTTACAATTTACACACAGCTTTTGCCGCTGTGGTCCACCATGGCAGCCCCTGCTTGACCAATCCGCTTAGACCCGCAATGACTCATGGGAAATGATGGACCGCGAAGGATACTCACGACCCATCCTTCAAATCGGGCAAAAGCACATTTGTTGGCCGCATTTCAAGGAGTCTCGGAAGGATTCGTGAATTGGGACAGCCTTCGTCGGCACGCTATGACGTAATAGGTCTACAAATACGGCCTTCGAAGGATCCAGCCCCTGAATTGGGACACAGCCAAGTAGTGGATGTACAGGTTTATGATTGTGGTCTAAAGGGAAACAGAAATACAATAATCAATATAAAATATCAATAAAGTGCATAAAGCAATCTGCCTGAACATGCTACGGACAGCAGCATCGACAATAGATGCGGAGAACATGGTCCGCTCGGACTCTATGTCTCCAACATCCCCCGGAATCTGGTCAAAGCTCTCCCGGAGGTGGGAGTTGAATACATCCCTGGCCGAGGGCTCCACCAGACATTCCCAACAGACCCTCACTATGCGCTTGGGCCTGCCAAGTCTGTCCGGCTTTCTCCTCCTCCAGCGGATCCAACTCACCACCAGGTGGTGATCAGTGGACAGCTCAGCCCCTCTCTTCACCCGAGTGTCCAAAACATTCGGCCGAACAAAGTCGATCATTGATCTCCTGCCTAGGGTGTCCTGGTGCTGTGTGCTGCGGGCCGGGCTTTGCTGCGTGCTGCGGCCCTGGCTGTGGCAGAGGCAAAAACTTGGGCCTGGGAGGAGTTCGGTGAGGCCATGGAGAAGGACTACCGGTTGGCCTCGAAGCGATTCTGGCAAACCGTCCGGCGCCTCAGGAGGGGGAAGCAGTGCTTCGCCAACACTGTTTATAGTGGGGGTGGGAGGCTGCTGACCTCGACTGAGGACATTATCGGGCGGTGGAAGGAGTACTTCAAGGATCTCCTCAATCCTGCTATCACGCATTCCCTGGTGGAAACAGAGGCTGGGGACTCGGGGTTGGACTCTTTCATCACCCAGGCTGAAGTCACCGAGGTGGTTAAAAAGCTCCGCGGTGGCAAGGCTTCGGGGGTGGATGAGATCCACCCTGAGTACCTCAAATCTCTGGATGTTGTAGGGCTGTCATGATTGACACGCCTCTTCAACATTGCATGGCGGTCGGGGACAGTGCCTCTGGACTGGCAGACTGGGGTGGTGGTCCCCCTTCATAAGAACGGTGTTCCAACTACAGGGGGATCACACTCCTCAGCCTCCCTGGTAAGGCCTACGCCAGGGAGGAGCAGTGTGGTTTTCGTCCCGGCCGTGGAACACAGGACCAGATCTATACCCTCTACAGGGTACTCGAGGGTTCATGGGAGTTTGCCCAACCAGTTCACATGTGTTTTGTGGACCTGGAGAAAGCATTTGACTGTGTCCTCTCGTGATGCCCTGTGGGGGGTGCTCCAGGAGTATGGAATCGGGGGCCCTTTATTAGGGGCCATCCGGTCCCTGTACGAGCGGAGCAGGACTTTGGTCGGCATTGCCAGCACTAAGTCGGACCTGTTCCCGGTGCATGTTGGACTCCGGCAGGGCTGCCCTTTGTCACCGGTCCTGTTCATAACTTTTATGGACAGGATTTGTAGACGCAGCCAAGAGCCGGAGGGGGTCTGGTTTGGGGACCAGTGGATTTCGTCTCTTCTTTTTGCAGATGATGTGGTCTTGCTGGCCCCCTCTAGCCAAGACCTACAGCATGCGCTGGGGCGGTTCGCAGCCGAGTGTGAAGCGGCTGGGATGAAAATCAGCTCCTCCAAGTCAGAGGCCATGGTATTCGACCGGAAAAGGGTGGCTTGTCCTCTTCAGGTTGGAGGGGAGTTCCTGCCTCAAGTGGAGGAGTTCAAGTATCTCGGGGTCTTGTTCATGAGTGAGGGAAGAATGGAGCGGGAGATCGACAGACGGATCGGTGCGGCTGCCGCAGTAATGGGGGCACTGTGCCAGTCCGTTGTGGTGAAGAGAGAGCTGAGCCGAAAAGCGAAGCTCTCGATTTACCGATCGGTCTACGTTCCTACCCTCACCTATGGCCATGAATTTTGGGTCATGACCGAAAGAACGAGATCCCGGATACAAGCGGCTGAAACGAGCTTCCTCCGTAGGGTGGCCGGGCACTCCCTTAGAGATAGGGTGAGGAGCTCGGCCATCAGGGAAGGGGGTTGGAGTAGAGCCGCTGCTTCTCAACATCAAGAGGAGCCAGTTAAGATGGCTCGGGCATCTATATCGGATGCCTCCTGGACGCCTTCCTCGGGAGGTGTTCCAGGCACGTCCCACCGGGAGGAGGCCCAGGGGACGCCCCAGGACACGCTGGAGGGACTATGTCTCTCGGCTGGCCTGGGAACGGCTTGGGCTCCCCCCGGAGGAGCTGGAGAAGGTGTCTGGGGAGAGGGATGTCTGGGTGTCTCTGCTTAGTCTGCTGCCCCCGCGACCCGGTCCCGGATAAGCGGAAGACGACGAGTACGAACTCGCAACAGAGTGTGGTGCGGCTGTGGATTAATACGCACAAGTAAATAGATCCACCTGTTTGGATTATCGGTCTTTCCAACATTGCCGCCCCCACATTTGATGACAAATGTGTACTCAATTCCTTTGTTTTCATCATCTGATATCTCTGGTAAGACGAATAGGCAGACAATTGGCTGGGTATACACTTTATCCTTTATCTGAACCTCCGCTCCTGGGAAGACTTTTCCCACCTTCACAATCTGACAGAGCGATCGAGGAAGTTGTGGATCCACCAACATTACAACTGATCCAACTGTAAGGTCAGACACAGGAGATCTCCACTTGCTCCTTGTCTGCAGACTGGGTAAATAATTCCTTATGAAAGCTGTCCAGAATCTGTCGGCCAGCACTTGCGAGTGTCTCCACCTCCGACATCCAATGATCTCTGACTGTGGATAAACCACCTGTGACGATCCATCAAGCCGCTCCATCAACAAACAGTTTGGTGTGACTGGGTCCAAATCATCTACATTAGCCGATACGTAGCCCAGGGGTTTAGAGAGTTGAGCATGGCCTCCACTTCATTAAGAACAGTCCTAAGCACTTCTTCAGTCACTATTTGTGAACCAATAGTGGTGTAAAGAGCTGACTTGACTGAACGGATTTCACGCTCGCAAGTCCCGCCAAAGTGAAGAGCAGCTGGTGGGTTAAAGTGGAATAAGATCTGGTGAGCAGCAACCTGCTGCTGAAGTACAACACTTAGCTTGGAGAAGGTGTCTTTCAGTTCCTTGGTCTGAGTACAACTATGCGATTTGCCGCGTCAAGCTATGAACCTTCGCAGTGCCATTAAGAAGGCATCCAAATCGAGGGAGCATAAAACCTCCAGGTGTACTGCCCCAGTAGTGAGGCACTTAAAGACAAGTCCCCATCTCTTCTCTGTCCCTCGACCCACCTTCACTTGGAGGGGACCAAAGCAGTCAATACCGCAGGAGTAAAAGGCTGGTTTGAATAACCTGAGTCCGGGTGGTGGTAAGTCAGCCATCATTTGCACTGCTGGCTTAGATCTCCATCGGCAACATTCAGCACATTCAGCTGATAAAACTTCACTGCTTCTCGACCTCTAAGGATCCAAACTTTGCGTCTTAGTTCAGAGAATACTCGCTCAGGTTCAGGGTGGCAAAGTTTAGCATCATACTCCTGGATGAGCAACTTTGTAAAAGGATGGCTGGGGTCAAGAACGATTGGATGTAGGGTGGATGGGTGAAGCTCCTCCAACCGGAGTAGACGTCCTCCCACTCTGATTACTTGATGTACCGGGTCAAACTCGGGTGAAAGACACAGCAGGCGACTGGTAGATGGTACAGGTTTACCTTTCTTGAGGAGCGCGTGGTCATCTGGGAAACTATCCTGCTGAGCTCTACTGTATGCAAGCATCTCAGCTCCCTGATAAGCACTGGCGGTAGGTGGTCCGGGCTGGTTAGTAATTCCATGGAGCTCCTGACCCAAGGATTCCATCAGCTCTTTCCATGTTTTGAATACCTAGGGGTTTAGGGAAGCGTTCTATCTAGGTTGTCCATGTGTGAAGGAGTATAGCACCGGGGGAATCTTACTTGTGGCAGATGTCCCAGTTCCTCTTCCCAGTGTGCCAGGCCAACCAAAGATCCTGGGGAAGGTTGGGGTCGTCCCAGTCTCTGTGCCTGTCCCACAGCTGTTGGACCAATAATTTGGCCTGTGTGGTGAAGGGGAGTATGTACCCAAGAGGGTCATACTGACTAGCCAAAACCCGATAGATGTTGCGCATGGTGGGCTTTTGTAGGTGACTGATCTGTGCTTGAAGCCAAAGGTATCTGTATAACACTGCCAGCTCAACCCTAACGCCGACTCAGATGCTTCAGACTTATCGTGGGCTAACCAGAACTCCAACTTACTTGACCTGACGTCTGATGGCAAGTGGTTTATGACGTCTGGCTCATTGCTGGCCCACTGACAGAGATCAAATCCTCCAGAGGCAAGGAGGCTCCTGAGGTCGCGGACCAACTGCTTAGCGTCTTGGACAGATGGCAGGCTCTGTAAACAGTTGTCTACATAAAAACATCTTTCAACTCAGAACCGCTCTTTACTCTCAGCAGTGATATGACAAATGACATGGTGCTGGAGTGCATAGGTAGCACAACAAGGACTGCAGGTGGTCCCAAACGGCAGCACCTGCCACTCATAGACTTGGGGCATTTCTTTCCTCTGCATGTTGCGCCAGATGAAGCGAAGAAGGGGCTTGTCTTCAGGCAGCAACAACACTTGGTGGAACATGGCTCTAATGTCACCACTAATACCAACACTGTGCTCCCTGAAGCGCAGAAGGACTCCTTATAAGAAGGGACTGAGCGTAGGACCAGGCAACAGAGACTCGTTGAGACACAGGCCTTTGTATTGGAATGAACAATCAAAGACAATCCTTCTCTTACAATTATGTTGCACCATGTGATGATGGATAAACCAGCTTTCCTAACCTGATGCAGTCTCAGGGGTGGGTATCTTCGTTGCAGTTCCAACCACTTCCATCTTCTCTTTCTCCGCCTCATAAGCCACTGAGCTCTATGGGTCTGTCAGCAGGCGTTTCTCCAGCCCTCTCAGCCTTGACATCACTGCGTCCAGGGGGGCCTGAAACAGAGGGAAATCTTTTTTCCTGATTAAAGGAATTGCATAATTGAGAACTCCGTTAACCTCAATTCTGGTGGTCTTAGCTTCCAGGAGGTCAATAGCTTGTTGGTATTCCCGTGACCTAGTCACTTGTCTTCACTCCTCATCGGTAAAGTATCCAGTTGCCACAACCTCTCCACATTTTTTCGGAGTTCCATTTCCAATGGACTAAGGGAAGAAAACAAGCACTGCTGAGAGGATAACTACTTTGTTATTATCCTGGTAGGCCCCTACATAGTCCAGCCAAGCCTGGTCTGAATAGCCGCAGGACCACCTGGGGGACCTAAACGAACTGGTTCCACTGGACCTATCAGGTGTGGATGGTCTCCTACATGAGAAGCATAGGAGTAACTTTCTCAAAGGCTGGTAGGAACATCCTGAAGGTGCTTGTACTTTGACTTAAGGGTAGCCATTGGACAAGTGTGGTCAGCAAGGCTGAGGCGCTTGGCTGTAAAAGCATCCGTGATGTTTGATCTGTTTGGCTGGGTGATGGGCGAGATCTTGAAGGTGACAGCTGTGCCATTTAACAGGTGGACATCTTGGCGAATGGTTCGGAGGACTAATGTTCTGGGGGCCCTAGAAGCCCTAGCTTATGTGCAGCTCCAGGCAGGAGCATGGTGCGCTCCGAGCCATCATTCAGGACTGCTTAGGTGTCAAATGTCTTGTTCTCATGGTGAAGGAAGACTGACTACTTTCAGTAAAATACGACTGCACTTGGTTGGTCTGCCAAGGTACAGGGTTTCAGTGGCAGAGTTTACTAAACAGGATCATTCCTTTCCCGGTTTGATGTTGACATCATGCAATATCTGGAGATGTTTCCTTTCGCCCTTACTGCAAAGTTTCTTGAGGTTGTACTGTGCAGCCTGATGTCTCCCACAGCGCCAGCAGTGTTTGTTGACTATTATCCACTGTGTGATCTGATCTTTGTCAAAGGACTTGAACGTATTGCATTGACTCAGAAAATGCTCCCTACCATCACAGTAGGGGCAGTAAGCCTGTCATGATTTCTTCCTGCTTGAATCGTCAGATTTCTTTAAAGTTGACTCTGAGGTATGATGGCTGGAGGAATCCTCAGCTCCATGAAGTACTGTAGCGAGGTAAGTGGATTTAGGATTATGTTTTAGATCTGTCTTCCTCCTTCCATCGGGCTTGTGGTCTTTAAGGCTTACTTGACTCTCACTGCCTTGGCACCACACCTCATGCTGTAGCCACTCTGAGAAGTCTGTAAGGTTATATCCAGTTCCAGGTCTCCTGTACATCTGTCTACGGAAGTCGGATCGCAGATCAGAAGGTAGCTTACTCAACAGGCACTCCACATGAGATCCACACTGAAGCTCCACTGCGCCGTCATGCCCAAGTGTTTTCAGCATTCCAACCAAAGCATGAACTTGTAGGTCAAATTTCTGGAAAGCCTGTGGGTCCCCATGTCGGATGTCGGGAGCAGCCATCACCATGACTATTTTTGTTAGGGCTAGCCTTTGAGGCTGGCCAAACTTATCTGTTAAGGCCGCCATGGTGTCTGAATATGGTGTTGGGGAGTTCAGAAAAGCGTCAGCCACAAGACGCGCCTCTTCAAACCTGAGATGGTCTAACAAAACCTGATAGCGAAACAGTTCTGTGGCATCAGGAGGCAGAAGGTTTTCTAATGCTGTCTTAAGACGAGTGAACTCACTAGGATCTTTCTTAGTGAAATCAGGAATGGTTGGGATAGGACCCCTATAAATTCTCTCTCTGAGATAAGCTGGGGGCATTTGTGGAAGCATATTATGCATATCACTAGGTGGATCATACCTGGGCAGGAGAATTGACGGCAGATATCATGGCTTGATGTTAACTGGGTGTGGAATCTGTGTTGAACTTGGAGGATTTCTGCTCGAGACAGGCTGAGGGGACAAGTAATGGCCTGGGAGTTGGTGACCAGCAACAGGAACCAGATAACTCCTCTTATGAGATAAGGGTAAAGAAAAATGGTTATCATACAGCTGTTCACTGGGGTAGGGCCTCCGAAATGAAGAGGATGTTGCTTGCTCTTTGATGAATTCCAGCTCGGTCATCATCCTGTTGATGGATTCCATCAAGAACTGCTCTCTTCCTCCATGCGCAGTGTGTGTGTCAGCCTCTGTAGGATCATCATGGGATCTGTAACTTTAACGAAACTGCGGTGCTGCAGCTACTCATCAGCTCTCAGCCACTCCTGATCAGTGCGATATCTCTCTCTCACTCCGTGCACGCAACAGAGAGTGGTGCGGCTGTGGATTAATCCACACAAGTAAATAGATCCACCTGTTCGGATTATCGGTCTTTCCAACAATTGCTGTGTCCAAATTCAGGGGCTGCATCATTTGTAGACCGATTACGTCATGGTGACGCCACGAAGGCTCTCCAACTTCGAAGGCTACTTCAAATGCGTCCTTCTTTTCCCCAAATTAGACGGATGGGTTCCGGTGTATCTTCCGTGTCCCACCCTATCCCATGATTCATTGCGGGTTGAAGTAGATTGTTCAAACAGAAGTAGCGAAGGCGGGAGGAGAGAGAAAAGCTGTGAATAAAATTGGATATATTGTGCATTCTGTGAAACAAACTGAACTTTTACAATGTTTTTAGACGAGAATGTATTGTGTAAACCTGAAATATCTGATCAGTTTATCAAGATATCGCTTAATTGCATAAATGCGCCGATGTGTTCGTCCGCTGCCCCAGCAGCCGGCTCGCCTCGCCAGCTGTCAGCTGACCGGGTGGTTGAGGTGCGCTAAACCCCGAGAGAACAGCTGACTCTCTGCACATTGTTTTCAAAATCCCACTGGGTTTCCACAATGGGTGGAAGTTAAATACAGATATAGTTCAGTCAGATGATATCTAATATAAATGTTTGGTTTATATTATTAAGTTCTAAAAATAAACTGGTTTAAAATTTGTTCCTGAAGTTATTATGTTAGTGTTTAAGTTGTTAAAAGCTGTACAAATACATTAAACAATGGTATTTGTCATCAATGTATTTTATCTAGTGCTAAATTTTTATGTGCATGAACACAAAAAATATTTTCAAAATTTTAAATAGCTAAATAATGAACAAGATGATAAAAAAGAAAAATTTTAACAAAACAGGATTATAAGCCATCAGCAATATAAGGTAAATAAGAACCATGTAGTTATTTACAGTAGGGACAGCGTTATTAACCTTCAGGCTCCATTTGTTCGGTTTCACAGCTCTGTGCTTCACGCTAACAACGTTGCTAGGCAACAGAAGTTACGCTGAGGTAAGGACAGGGGAAGCGCAGACCGACGTAACACCGGCGGCACACTATGTTAATCTGGCATGTTTAGCTAATAGCTACAGGTAGCATAAGTGTTACTGTTTGACCATCATTTGTTTACATGACGCTTCTTCTAGATGCTCATTTGACTTGGTGATTGACATCCACCGAGCTCATGTATGCTGCACTGCTCCAGCTCAAAATGCCGTTAAGGAAGTTTAACTTAACGTGAAACGTAAACCGCCGAATCTGTGTTTGATTAATCTGTGGCTATCCTCAAGGACCCGGATGTGTGACACAAAAAAATGAATTTTGGAGCTGAAATTGAATTTCAGACCAGAGTAGTCAAACTGAATTTTTAATACAACAAAATACATTTTAAAAGCAAATGAATTCCGTTTAAAACCATTAAATTCAGTTTCAGTTTGGTGAAATTAATTTTCAAACTAATGCATTTAATTTCAAAGTACACAAACACAAATGCAGTCAGAGCAATTCAAATTCAGTTTCTGATGGCACACGTTTCTGCCCATACAAGACAAAGCCTATAGAAGCTTGTTGCTAAAACTCTGCATTTCTTCAGGTTCAAATTCCTTTGCTCCTCATTAAAACTAGCTCACTTTTCCTGGGCTTCCAAGTTAGTGTAAAATTGTCCATCAACACAAAATCATAGGTTTTTATCTCAATAACACAGAAATTTTAATCAGTTTTATTGGATAAGCAGTTGCCTGATTAAGGTGTTAACTGGCCTTACAGGTACATCTCAAAATTAGAATATTGTGAAAAAGTTCTATATTTTTGTCACTTGTAGTTGAAAAAAAACCACACATTCGAACCAATGTAAGCTGGTTGTAAACTTTTTCTTTTAATTAGATGTTCTGTCTGATCTCATACTGAGTGCTGGGCGAACCAAGTGAATGGTGTGTGCCCACAGCCTTTATGTCATCAGTACTGGGAGAGTTATTTTCAGTTGGAAGGGTCTGTTATCATTACGTCAAGCACTGTGTGGTGTATTGCCAGAAAATGTCCCTGCTAAAATTGGCAAAACGGACAAAAAACCATGCCGTCAAAGAGGAAGAAGAAGGGGTAGGATATGGCGCAAGTTAAGGAAGATTACTTTCAACATTCGCTGCGTGCTTCTTGCACTACCAACAATCCTTCTGTCCAAACTGCAGTCTATATGGAATAAATTTGAAAAGCTCAAGGCGTGGATAAAGTCTACTCCCGAGGGGACAAAGACTTGCCTCCTCGATTTCACTGAAATGGGGCTTGGTGAGTCAGAACAGGATGAGGAGCTGTCATTAGTGGATTGGACAACCACTCTGACTTCATAAGTTACTGGAGATGACAGACAAGCGATATGGTGGAGATGTTTGTTTCTATGTCAAACAAAGGTACTACTTACATACACCCACTAGCCAGAATATCTGCAGCGACAGACACCATTCATTTGTCTGGACACAAATAAACTTCATCTACTGTGAGTTAACGAAAACTCTAAAAGGGGCTATGGAGGGCCAGAATTGGGTGGGTTAACGAAAACAAACCCTGCTTCAATAAGGGGGTCCCGTGAGGGGGGTGCTTAAAGGGCCTTTTGCCTATGATCTCATTTAGTGCCAAAAAAACACCATAAAAAAATGCGTTTGTTGGGGGGGGATGTATTTCAAAAACCTCGGAAAAACGTATGGGGAACACCCCTTTTGAAACCCCTTTTGATTTTTTCTTCCCGTTTTCATGAAACTGAAAAAAATCCAAAAATCAAAAAAATTGTTATAGACAAAAAAATTTAAAAAAAATTTCTCTCAAAAATATTTACAAAATCCGGGCTAAATCTGTAATAGTTTATCACTTCGCCTTTGCATTTATAAAAAAACCCCCCCTCCCAAAAACCCGGCAGGTTTTGGAATTTTCAAGGGTTTCCCCGGAAATTTTTGAAAATTTTTCCAAAGATTTTGCCCCAGGTGCCCAGGAAATCCCCCATCCCCCCCTGTTCACCCCCCAAGATCGTCCAAACCAGGCCCCCCCCGGAAGCGCCCCGAAACAATTGGGGTTTTCACAACAAATCTAAAATTCCCATGGTGTCTGGCACAGTGGAAAGGTGTGCTCTTCACTGATGAATCCAGGTTTTCACTGTTCAGGGCAGATGGCAGACAGCGTGTGTGGCGTCTTGTGGGTGAAAGGTTTGCTGATGTCAACATTGTGGATCAAGTGGCCCATGGTGGCGGCGGGGTTATGGTATGGGCAGGCGTATGTCATGGACATCGAACACAGGCGAATTTTTAATGCACAGAGATACCGTGACGAGATCCTGAGGTCCATTGTTGTGCCATTCATCCACGGCCATCACCTCTTGTTGCAGCATGAAAATACACGGCCCCATGTTGCAAGGATCTGTACACAGTTCCTGGAAGCTGAAAACATCCCAGCTCTTGCATGGCCAGCAAACTCACCGGACATGTCACTCATTGAGCATGTCTAGGATGCTCTGGATCGGCGTATACGACACCATGTTCCAGTTCCTGCCAATATCATTAAAGCGGAGTGGACCAACATTCCACCGGCCACAATTAACAACCCTATCAACTCTATGCGAAGGAGATGCGTTGCACTACATGAGGCAAATGGTGGTCCCACCAGATACTGACTGGCTTTCAGACCCCCCCATGAAGCAAAACAACACATTTCAGAGTGTTTTTTTATTATGGCTAGCCTAAGGCACACCTGTGCAATGATCATGCAGTCTAATCAGCATCTTGATATGCCACACCTGCAAGGTGGGATGGATTATCAGATTTAGACAGATTTGTGAAGAAATGGTTATTTTGTGTACATGGACAATGTTTTAGATCTTTGAGTTCAGCTCATGAAAACTGGAGGCAAAAACAAAACTGATGCGTTTATATTTTGTTCAGTGTATAAAGCCTGTAGAGAGAACTGTGGGTCTGGGAACAGCATCTCATCTCTCCAGGCATGTTTTAATTGAACAGATTGGAATTGTTTCTTTAATACTACAGAAGACACTGATGAACTGTAGGATGTTATCTCATCTTATGTCATTCTGTGTTCATTCTGTCATTGCAATCAAACAAGTATTCAAAATAAGATACAGATACAGCTGCATTATAGTAGTGGTGATCTTTGTGCAGCCTGGCAAGGAATAAGAACAATGACATCTATGAATTCTTTTAGTAATGAGAAGAACAAGTCAGCACTGTTAACAGGATGGAGGACTTGGACCTATCAGATCGTTTAAATACCTTCTTCGCTTGCTTTAAAAGAACAGAAGGTTCTCTTAAATCCCAGAACAATATTAAACTACTGCAGTATGTGTTATATCTGCAATGCGAAAGATTAATATGAGGAAGTCTTTTTTCTCCCTCTTCTTCCGGCATCTGTTTCAGCAGCTCCCACTCTTTCCTGAGTTTTTCTTATGAAATCATTTTTTTTATTTTAGAAGTGTTGTGTGCTCCACTTTTCCCCCCCATTATATGCGTTATGGAGATGGCCATTTTGTGGACAACTGTGTTTTTCTTTTCTTTTTTTACAGCATTTCTGTTTGAGGACAGCATGAGAGGGCATGTTCCAACTGTTTACTCCAGAGATCAGCGGCTAGCTATTAGTATCGGGCCTTGAAATCTTAGAAGGTACAGACCCGTCATCCCAACCATCGTCATAGGAAATGTGAGATCCCTTCCCAACAAAGTGAATGAATTGGCTGCGCTAACCTGCCTACAGAGTCTACAGAGAGAATAGCTTGGTCATGCTGAATGAAACATGACTAACCACGCTAACTGCAGACACACATAAACACGGACAGGTTTCATTTAATTCGGGCCGACAGAACCAAGGAGAGTTTGGCTGTCTTTGTGAATGATAGATGGTGCAATTCTGGGCATTTATTGTGTTAGCATGAAGCCATATTATTTGCCACAGGAGTTCACACATTATCTCAATAACAGTGCATGGGTTAGGGTTCTCATTTTCACACATTCTGGGTTTTCATTCTCTGTAAGCCATAATAATCAGAAATACAAGACATAAAGGCTTGAAATATTTCACTCTGTGTAATAAATTAATATGAGTTTCTTTTTCAGAAATGAGTCACATTAAATATTTAACTGTTTCACAATATTCTAATGTTCTAAAATGTACCTGTACTCCATCCATCCTCATCCACTACCATGTGCCTTGCCCAGGGGCACATCGACATGTGGCCGCAGGAAGCTGGAATCCAACCCACAACTTTCTGATAGCAAGACAACTACTCTCCTCACTGACGCACAGTCCTCTCTAATGCAGGATTCTGTTACCTGAAAGACGATGGCTGGCAGCGTGGTCTGGTAGTACCCGTCTTGGTCTGCCTCAGGCTCAGTTTCTTTCAGCCAGTCTTTCTTATCCGTTTCCAAGGCCTTTCGCAGCCAACCTGTTATATTAGACTGGAGACACAGACGATCAAAACACATTTGAACACACTTCACACAAATATGGATTTGTGTTTATAAAAAACAAGAATCAGTATACAGTATGTGAGTTATAAGAAGGCAGCACATGGCAAGGTGTTAAATTTTAACTAAAGTACAGGTGAGGTTAAGCCAAGAGTCAAAACACCACAGTAAGTAGTTGTAAAAAGGCTGCAGTACCCATTCTTTACCAGCAGGTGTTATCACCACATTGCCAGTCAAATGTTTAAATCCACTCATTATCCACTCATTTAAATTGGTTGGTCTTGGTAGAAATTGAAGTAGTCCAAAAACTTTTTTCAGGTTTGATGTTGAGGCATTACAGAGGCTTCATGTCAACTGGAATCATCAATTCCCAACCAGTTCTGATTAATGTTTGGGATCATTCTCCTGTTGGAACACCCAATTGTGTTTAGGTTTTACTCATGTGACTCACATGGCCCTCTCAGATGAAAGGAAACCCGGTGGCTGACCAAGAACCACAAAAGCTCAAGACTGTCATGAACTGAATTATGTGGGTACACCATTGTCACTGTCAACAATTAAGTGAATTTGACCTAAACATGGCCTGAGAAGCAGCTGGCAAAGAAAAAAAGCTCAAAACATTATTTAACTATATTAATCCCATTGAGAAACAAAAAAATCCTTTTTACAAGTAGACAGACCTGGCCAAGAAGGCAGCAGGACAGTTAAAAAAAAAAATCACAGTGAAATCTCCTGGTGCTCAAGTGGAGAAGCTAAATGTGTTCTGGAGGAAAGTTTGGTGGTCAGATGAGAGAAGATTTGAGATTTGCATTTCAAAAACCATTAAAGTTCTTTCTTCATAAATTCCAACATGGCAAAACAATGCTTCAAATGAATTATTAAAAGCCCAAAAGAACATGATACTCGATGATGGGTGGCTGTAAAGATCTGACTAGCAGTGTAACATTACAGTTCGGAACAAGGAGATCCTGAGAGTGGTTAAGGAAACTTAACTAGGCTAACTGTTAACGAGCATTTTATCTTGGACACCATTCACCCTTTCCTCTCAGGTAATAACTACATTAAAATGAATGGAAAGAAGGTGGAAAAAAATCAAAACCACAGAAGGTGGATTCCAGCAAAAAAGACGTTCTAACACTAACTTTAATAATCTCCAGATATCCAGTAAAACACATACACCACAGCTGTTCTTGTTACTTTGAGAAGCATGTTTGAAAAGCTCAGTTTGCATGTGGACTAGAGGTCCAAACACAGCAGAATGCCTCTGTTAGTGTCGCTTACTGTAAACGTCTTCACGTATTTGCTAAGCAGGTCATCCACTACTTCCTGTGGCAGCAGCGGCTCCAGCTGATTGATGTCAAACTCTGAACAGAGATCTGGATGCCCCATCATTTCCACACTGTATAACATACACATATCCACCGTGTAAAACAATAAATTACTTCCAAAAAACAGTTTGCTGTGCGCCTGTGATCATAAGCTACGAGTTAATACAGTACAGCAGGGACTAGAAATTATAAGCAGCTTGAATAATGACTTGTGTTGCGAGGGTATATAGGCTCAGTGAACAAACTAACCTCTTGTAAGTGTTGAGAACCCATGTTAGCAGTGACACAATTTCATTAGCTTCCAAGTCCTCCAAAGTCAGCTCCTTTACACGTGTGGACACACCATTGTGATAGAGGCTGAAAAATCTATAAATACATCCAGAAATTTAGCAAACACCTTTCTGAGAAAGTGAAATCACATAAATTAAAAGTCATTTAAAACCACAATTTAACATTTATGTTTATAGCTGACAACTGTTTTTTCTGACATGTGGCTTTACAAAGGAACTGCTAAAATGCTATTTGCTTCCTATCACCAGAACAACATCTTCTATAGTGTTTACAATGAAGATATTTCAGAATCCATCACCTGTTGAAGGTGTTGTAGTGTGGAGGGAAGCACTGCACCATGAGGTTTTTGACAACAATAAGGTCATCCAGAACATATTTCCTGGTTATTTCCAGTAGACGAACGAGCCACATTTTATCAGTCTCTCTGGTCACTGCCTGGGTGCCCTCAATGCGGGTGCTGACAGTACCTTCCAACACCTGAGGAGCAGAAGGTCACACTCTGAGCAATTAGGAATGGTCTAAGGAAGGAGAATAGGAGCTGGATTAACAAGAACCAGTTTATCTGAACCTTAGAGAGTTCCTCAGCAGGCAATAAAAATAATGCATCGTCAGGGACAACGACCCCTTTTACATTGCACCTCTAAAGCCAGACCTGATGAGCTCACATCATGCTTTGAATCAAGCCATAGTTTCTTCACAAGAGACACTAAATCATACACCTATTTTAAACCTGCTTTCACCTTGAATCTGTAAAGTAATTAATTTGAATCCGTAAAGTAATTAATTTGAATCCGTAAAGTAATTAATTTGAATCCATGCTCAACTACAATTAAAAAATAAAACATATACACCATAGTTTAAGCATTTTCACAACTTATGGAGATAAATGGTCATTAAATGCTTAAATTTCATATAAAAGTTAATCAAAGTATATGCTATTATCTTATTAGCATTTTATTGAACTGAATTCTTATTCATTCTGGGTCTGTTCAAGACTCGGGCCAGTTGACTAGAACATAGCATGATGGATTATGCCCCCTGATCCAACCAAAATAAATAAATAATAATAATAATAATAAATAATAAACAACTTGCTGCTGGTAGATATTATTCACAGGACTCACAAAACCTGCTCTTTTAATACAAACAACATTCTATCACTAGAACATACAAAATCGCTTTAGATGGTCGGCTGTAAAAGCCGGTACAAAATTTCCCATTGGTGGGTATTCATTAAAGATCCTGTGGCGGACGGCTCCAATTGGTACTGGAAAAAAATGAGTATGAAACCAAGAACAGTGCAAAGGTCTGGTTGAAGAATTGCTGTGGCCAGACATAAGGTGAAAACAAGGCAAGTTTATTTCTATAGCGCCTTTCAAACACAAGTTAGTGCTTTTACAGGACATCAAAAGAAAGACTGAAAGAAAACAGCATAAAAGAAAAACTTGTTAAAATACCTATATTAAAAAGGCATAAAAGAACCAAATGGTTTCAAACAGTTCATTAGTTAGATTGCTGCAGTACACAAAAATGGTTTTAAAAGGAACACATCTCAGAATTTCTGGGATTTGTTCCAGATCTGAGCATAGAAGCTAATGCTGCCTGGTCTTGTTTAGTTCTGGTCCCAGAAACACTGAGTAAGCAGGTCTCTTAAGACCTGAGGGATCTGCATGGTTCATACTTAAACAGCAACTCAAATGTATTTATGCTTTAAATATACTGGTTCTGGTATGATCCATTCTCCTGGTGTTGGTCAAGACGCTGGCAGCAGCTTTTCTGGATGCGCTGCAATAGACCAGTAGTAAACCAGACCAGTAAAGACACTGTTGCAGTAATTTAACCTAACGAAAACAAAGTCATGCACCAGTTTTTCTGTCTCCTGTATAGAGCGGAAACCCATTATTCTGCCAATGTTTTTATACCGTTTAAGTAACAGAATTTATGCGTGTGACAAAATTAAGATCCGAGTCCGAAACTACACCTAGGTTCCTTGCGCAATGGTTTTTAGCCCAATTGAATAGTTGATAGTAGCGCTGACATCAGTCCTTGCATTTTTGCAACCAAAAACAATAATTTCTGTCTTATCTGTGTTAAGATAAAGGAAATTCTGACCCATTCACCCTTAGATAAAATGGGCACACTGACCCATTGAGTGTAGAGGAATAGGTTTATGTGGTGACATGCAGATGAAACGGTGTTGTTAGCATTCATATGGAAGGAGATGCTGCAGTACTGTACAATCTCAGTCAGGGGGGTCCATTCTCAGAATGAACCACGCAATTCAGGTGTATTTGCTCAGATTTATAATTACATAATAACACAAAGTAATTCCTCTCTGCCAAATAAAATCTGAACCAGTTGAGTACAGTACCAGACAATCCCGCCCATTTCTCTTGGCTATGAACAAGTACAACCCCTGGCAAAAATGATGGAATCACCAGTCTTGGAGGATGTTCCTTCAGTTGTTGAAATTGTAAAAAAAAAAAAAAAAAAACAGATCACAGACATGACAAAAAACTAAAGGCATTTCAAATGGCAACTTTCTGGCTTTAAGAAATACTAAAAGAAATCACAAAAAATAATTGTGGTAGCCAGTAACAGTTACATTTTTAGAACAAGCACAGGGAATAAATGATGGAATCACTCAATTTTGAGGAAAAAAATATGGAATCACCCTGCAAATTGTCATTACAAACAATAACACCTGCATCAGATTAAATCTGCTGGTTAGTGTCCAGGTAAAAAGGAGTGATCACACCTTTGAGAGCTGCTGCGACAAGAGGACTGACATGAATCATGGCTCCAACACCAGAGATGTCACTTGAAAAAAAGGAGAGGATTATCAAACTCCTTAAAGAGGCTAAATCATCACGCAGTGTTGCACAAGATCTTGGTGGTTCACAGTCAGCTGTGTCTAAAACCTGGACCAAGTACAAACAACATGGGAAGGTGGTTAAAGGCAAGCGTACTTGTAGACCAAGGAAGACATCAAAGCGTCAAGACAGAAAACTTAAAGCAATATGCCTTGAAAACAGAAAATGTACAACAAAACAAATGAGGAACAATTGGGAGGAAACTGGAGTCAACGTCTGTGACCGAACTGTAAGAAACCGCTGAAAGGAAATGGGATTTACATACAGAAAAGCTAAAAGAAAGCCATCACTAACACCTAAAGAGAAAAAACAAGGTTACAATGGGCTAAGGAAAGGCAATCATGGACTGTGGATGAAAGTCATATTCAGTGATGAATCTCGAATCTGCATTGGGCAAGGTGATGATGCTGGAACTTTAGTTTGGTGCCGTTCCAAAGAGATTTATGCAGACGACTGTCTGAAGAAAACATACAAATTTCCACAGTCATTGATGATATGGGGCTGCATGTCAGGTAAAAGCACTGGGGAGATGGCTGTCATTGCATCTTCAATAAATGCACAGGTTTACATTGACATTTTGGACACTTTTCTTATCCCATCCATCGAAAGGATGTTTGGGGATGATGACATCATTTTTCAAGATGATAACGCATCTTGCCATAGAGCAAAAACTGTGAAAACATTCCTCGAAGAAAGGCACATAAGGTCAATGTCATGGCCTGCAAACAGTCCAGATCTCAATCCCATTGAAAATCTGTGGTGGAAGTTAAAGAAAATGGTCCATGACAAGGCTCCAACCTGCAAAGCTGATCTGGCAACAGCAATCAGAGAAAGCTGGAGTCAGATTGATAAGGAGTACTGTTTGTCACTCATTAAGTCAATGCCTCAGAGACTGCTAGCAGTTATAAAGGCCAGAGGTTGTGCAACAAAGCACTAGTGATGTGTTGGAGTGTTATTTTGTTTGTTTGTTTTTCATGATTCCATTTTTTTTTTCCTCAAAATTGAGTGATTCCATCATTTATTCCTTGTGCTTGTTCTAAAAATGTAACTGTTACTGGCCACCACAACTATTTTTCGTGATTTCTTTTAGTATTTCTTAAAGCTAGAAAGTTGCCATTTGAAATACTTTTAGTTTTTTTGTCATGTCTGTGATCTGTTTTTTTTCTACAAAATTTAACAACTAAAGGAACATGCTCCAAGACTGGTGATTCCATAATTTTTGCCAGGGGTTGTATGTTATGATTAACTGTGTGAAGTGCAGTCCTGAGACAGAGTAATACCAAGACAGACGTTCTACACCCATCAGCCAAAGTTTTATCAATGCAGTCTCGGTGCAGTCTAAACCCAGACTAGGAAACAGTGATGAGATTATTTCTTTCAATCAAAAAAGTGGATAATTTGTTCATAAACTGCTTTTTCAGCAACCTTTGGCAAGAATGGTCAGTTGGATTTGGGCCCGTCGTTCCACATTGACGCTGTACTACTTCATAGATGCTATGTTTTTAGATTTTTGGTCCTTAGTTACATGGCCAAGGGGGGCTGGGGGTTGATGTGTTCTCTGAATTCTAGCTCTGATGAGTTGCATCTCTTCAGAAAACTCTAGTAATGGAGAAGATGGACGTCAACTGTGGAGGATGACCTGGGTGACGTTGCAGATGGTGTGGCAGGCAGGCTGTTGCAGCTGTGTTAAATGCAGAGTCTCCTGGCGTGTCATCAGATGGCGCTCCAGCTGCAGCTGTGACCTTTATGCATCACCTTTCCTTCTGTTCGTTTTAATTCCTCTCGCTCCTCCAGAGAACCAACATCTTCCAGAAGAGCCAAAATAAATACTCTTTCAGCAATTCAGATTGCTGATTTTTAATGTCTTTTGTTACCTGTATGAAAGACATTTTCTTTCTTTTGGATGAGTGACCACAACGCTCACAATTTTTTCCCTCATTTCACAAACCATGTCATGGTTTTACTGATCAGGTTTCTTACACATTTCACAGTGCTGTCACTGGCCATCAGCCTCTGAGGCCCAGTTATCTGCTTTTTCTGCTTAGCTTCAGGTTTCTTTGTCTGATGTTATGTTTCCGTCATCACATGGTCTTGCTTTTACCTCTAGGGATCATCCACTTTGGCAGAGGAATAAGAAGATGAGCTTAAAACTGTCGCTGGCCACTGGATTTCAACTAAAATCTCTGGGTGACTGGTTCGGTTATCTGGGTAACGGTGGTCGGTGTTCGTCCTGTAACCTGTGGGTCGTTGGTTCGAACCCCTGCTCTATCCGTCTCAGTCATCGTGTCACCCGTCTTACCTGCTGATGGGCTCAGCTTCGGGGTCCTTGTATTTGACAAAGCACTATAAAAGTACAGGCCATTTACCATTTTTTTTCTCCCATGTTTCTGTTTTGGCTTTGCTGTGAGATGGCTCCAGTGTGAACTTCACACAGTTCTTCTGTATGTTAGGCGCAGTGTTGGGCATGTTACTTTAAAAGTAATCAGTTACAGTTACTAGTTCTTTCTGCCAAAAAGTAACTGAGTTCTTCCACTGTAAAAGTAACTAGTTAAAAGAGAAAGTAACTATTGTGTCACTTTTTTAAAGTTTAAATATGTCTACAAATTTTGATTTTTTTCCTAAGGTTTCACAAACCAGTTGCATAAAGTGGAATTACATAGACAAGTAGCCCACTTACAACAAACTTTTAATATTTACTTCATATGTACATTCTTGATTTTTACCTCAGGGAGAATAAGGTACAGTCTGTACTTCCACTTTGAAAACGCAGTCTTTCCCTCCAAACCCACCATTGTTGCAGCTTACATCTGCTAGTTGGCCTGAGCAGGGCTGCCGTGTACATTTGTGGTTTGTGTGCAAACTGACCACTGCCTCTGATTGACTTACAATGAAAGCTTACTCTACCTTAGCCAATCATCTTCAGTTATGCGATTGTCTCGTACCTCCCTTCAAAGAAAAAAAGGTTAGCTCCTGTGATTGTGAGGCATGACAGATGACAAGAGCTTCAATGATTAGCTTTAGTTTATAACGTGCCCAATTTAATTGTGGGTAATGGCGTTGTAACAATGGAAAATGTAATTAGTTTGATCACTCCTTACTGAAAAAACACCATTAGTAACCTTTATTCTCCCTCTGTGTGGAAATTCAGGTGTACCAGCAGCAAAGAGAAAGGCAAATGGAGGCAGGCAGATTCACACAAAGGCAAAAAAATATAAAAAACAAATGATAATATGATGAATAAGAGACTGCACAGTAAGGGCAAAATTACAGCACACTAAGATTCAAAGATATGTGCAACTGAGCAGGGTGATTAAAAAAATTAAATCAAAATGTGCCTGTATGTTTGTGCATATAAAACAACAGTATTTACAAGAAATGGAAACACTAAATAACAGCAGTGGAATTGGGAGCAGTAATGGTTGTAAAGTGTAACAGCTGCTGGGAGGAAGGATCTGCAGTGCTCCATTGTGCACCCAGGATGCAGCAGTCTGTCACTGGAGGAGATCTCCAGTTCTGCAACAGCTTCATGCATGTAGTGGGAGACATTGTCCAACAGCGATGTTATCTTTGCTCGAGTGCTTCTGTCTCGCACAAGTTGTACTGGGTCGATGGGGCATTCTAGGACACAGCTGGCCTTCCTGATGAGCTTATCTAACTTCTTCCTCTCAGTGTTGGATAAGCTGCTAGGCCACAAACTACACTATAGAACATGGCTGATTCCACCACCCTTCCTGTAAAGAGCTTCAGGGTTGTGACTCCTGTCCAGTTTATGTTCAGGTCAACACCCAAGTACTTATAAAAGTCCCCTATTTCAATGCAGTTCCCTGGATGTTTACTACTGTCAGTTTGGTGCATCTGCCCCTGTGGAAATCCACCACCAGCTCCTTAGGTTTCCCCTGTGTTGAGCAGGAGGTGATTCTGCTGGCACCAGTCCAAAAAGTCATTAGTCCACTGTCTGTACTCTGTCCTCAACTGTGATGAGGCTGACTATGGTAGGGTCACCAGAGATCTTGGGGAGCTGATGGAGAAGTCTGCAGTGTAAAAGGTGAAGAGGGAGGATGCCAGCACAGTTCCCGGCAGGGCCTCCATACTGCAAACCAGCCTGTCAGAGACACAGTCCCATGTCCGCACATAGTGCAGGAGGCCAGTAAAGTATTCCAGTATCCGCTTGTCCAGGCTGGATGGTATTTAGATCACTGGAGAAATCAAATAAAATGATCCTCACAGTGCTCCTAGGCTTCTCCAAGTGGGTCAGAACTCCTTGCAGGAGGTAGATGATGCCAGGCTGGTAGGTAAACTGTAGCAGGTCCAAAAAAGACCCCACCAGGGGACGAACGTGGTTGAGGTCTAACCTCTCGAGGGTCTTCATCATATGTGAGGTCAGTGCTACCGGCTTGTAGCTGCTGAGATCCTTTGGATGTGTGGTTTTAGGCACTAGTGTCACACAGGAGGTCTTCCACAGCTGTGGTACTTTCCCCAGCTTCATACATACATAGCCACACATTTGATCTGCGCAGCACTTCAGGAGCCTGGAGCTGATGCCAATTGGACCGGCAGCCTTTTGATCCTTCTTCGGCTTAGTTTCTCACCTGAAGTGTTAAAAAAGATAGGATGTGGGATGGAGTCCTCTGACGCGGAGGGGGTGGGTGATGGCTGAGAGTTGAGAGCTATGAAGTTCTGGGAAGAAAATCAGGCAGACGTCAAAGATAAGAGGGGTTGCAGCAGGGGAGCCTGGGTTGGGAGTAGGGAGAGCATCTAATCCAACCTGCTGAAGAAAACTTTGTAACATTTTCCTCCCAGCTGTTGGGTGAGATGGGAACAGTAGTCTCATTCCCACTGAATCTAATTACGTTCATGTTTACAGTCAACTTCTACATTTGGGATTCAAGTAAGAAAATCTTCGGCAGTAAATTGGCAATGATGTGGAGATCTTTGGCATTGAAGGATGGCATTATGTTTCTACTTTGCTCTGTCAGGGGACTGTTGGTTAGTAGCTGGTTTATCAGCCAAAAACAATCAGAAAAAGTAGAAAATGTAATAAAGTTAAAGTACAAAATACAGAAAAAAAATACAGAATTTAAAGATATGAACAAAAATGCAGAAAGTAGGCAAGAAACTCTAAGGAGCCAGAAGCTCCTCAAAGAGTGACAGCACACAGCATACATGGGAAGGAAGTACTGTAGAGGTATTATTAAGGATAATAATTGTGTTTGCATGCATAAATTCACTGAAATGAACAAACTAGAAATATTTCCCCTCACAGTGACTAGCATGCATATACTGGCTGGTAAAAGTAAAAAGATGGCAAAACAGTACTTGTTTGACAAGCTGACGATGGATTGTGTTTATTATTCATTGCATCTTCAGAACAGAACAGAGGCACACGCAACATGTCAACCCATTGACCCAATAAAAACACACTGCAGAGCATCTGGGTCAGAAGACATGCCGGTTACCACGTTCCTTCTCCACTTCAGACACATGCAGTTTTGGTCTCTTCGTCTCAGGGGTTGTGGGCATAAAAAGAACCAGCCTACTAAACATGTCTTTAGTCCAAGTCTGATCTGCAGAGCACAACAAAACTAAAAAAAATTAAATATAGTATTAATAAGCAAATTGTGCAACGCATCTGCACATGACCGGGTCAATCAAGTTAAAACATGTTGGCTACCAAACAAACCACTCCGTCACTGTAATTTATTAGGAATGCAGGTAGTGGACATGAACATAGGCCTAACAGGCATTGGTTTGAAAGCCTTAAGCCTTAATATACAGGGGTTGGACAATGAAACTGAAACACCTGGTTTTAGACCACAATAATTTATTAGTATGGTGTAGGGCCTCCTTTTGCGGCCAATACAGCGTCAATTCGTCTTGGGAATGACATATACTAGTCCTGCACAGTGGTCAGAGGGATTTTAAGCCATTCTTCTTGCAGGATAGTGGCCAGGTCACTACGTGATACTGGTGGAGGAAAACGTTTCCTGACTCGCTCCTCCAAAACACCCCAAAGTGGCTCAATAATATTTAGATCTGGTGACTGTGCAGGCCATGGGAGATGTTCAACTTCACTTTCATGTTCATCAAACCAATCTTTCACCAGTATTGCTGTGTGTATTGGTGCATTGTCATCCTGATACACGGCACCGCCTTCCGGATACAATGTTTGAACCATTGGATGCACAGGGTCCTCAAGAATGGTTCGGTAGTCCTTGGCAGTGATGCACCCATCTAGCACAAGTATTGGGCCAAGGGAATGCCATGATATGGCAGCCCAAACCATCACTGATCCACCCCCATGCTTCACTCTGGGCATTCAACAGTCTGGGTGGTACGCTTCTTTGGGGCTTCTCCACACCGTAACTCTCCCGGATGTGGGGAAAACAGTAAAGGTGGACTCATCAGAGAACAATACATGTTGCACATTGTCCACAGCCCAAGATTTGCGCTCCTTGCACCATTGTAACCGACATTTGGCATTGGCATGAGTGACCAAAGGTTTGGCTATAGCAGCCCAGCCGTGTATATTGACCCTGTGGAGCTCCCGACGGACAGTTCTGGTGGAAACAGGAGAGTTGAGGTGCACATTTAATTCTGCCATGATTTGGGCAGCCGTGGTTTTATGTTTTTTGGATACAATCCGGGTTAGCACCCGAACATCCCTTTCAGACAGCTTCCTCTTGCGTCCACAGTTGATCCTGTTGGATGTGGTTCGTCCTTCTTGGTGGTATGCTGACATTACCCTGGATACCGTGGTTCTTGATACATCACAAAGACTTGCTGTCTTGGTCACAGATGCGCCAGCAAGACGTGCACCAACAATTTGTCCTCTTTTGAACTCTGGTATGTCACCCATAATGTTGTGTGCATTTCAATATTTTGAGCAAAACTGTGCTCTTACCCTGCTAATTGAACCTTCACACTCTGCTCTTACTGGTGCAATGTGGATTCAGTGAAGACTGGCTACCAGGCTGGTCCAATTTAGCCATGAAACCTCCCACACTAAAATGACAGGTGTTTCAGTTTCATTGTCCAACCCCTGTAGGTGCCGTACAATGACCGGTGCACTTTGTGCCATGTTTAATCGCTCTAATGAAATTTATAGGCTTGAACGGTGGCAGAAAAAAAAACATTCTTGCAAGGTTCCACCGAGTTCACCCAAAGACGGAAAGAAAAATGTGGTTGTAAACCTCTGTTCATTCTTCATAATTTCCCGACAGAAAAGAAACATCGGCACTGATGGTGGAGCGTGTGCACACTTTGCTTACATAGCTATGTGCTCTGGGATCTTTATACCCTATGATCACAGTTATGAAAAATGCTCTGATCAATTAATTGTACCTCGATTCAGTGCGATTTTCGTTATTATTCTGTCGTCCCACCCCTAATGGCCTTATGCTAATATATGTGAACTTAACCCACCTTCCTTATAATCCAGTCCTCGAAGGCCAGTAACCTGCAACTTTTAGATGTTCCTCTGCTTCAGTACACCTGAATCAAATAATTAGGTCATTAGTAGGACTCTGGAGAACCTGACTGCATACTGAGGAGGAAATGCAGCCATTTGTTTGAGGTGTTGGACCAGGGACACATCTAAACGTTGCAGGACATTGGCCCTCGAGGGATTGAAGTTTGACACCCCTGTTGTAATCATTGCAAACCCGGTGGAGTAGCAACTTTTCATCCCTGCTGAGCAAATACTTTGAAATATCAGCTGATATGCAAGGTGGCCACAGATTCAGGCCCTGGACTTCGTCCAACCATCTGTCAGCTGCCTTCAAGGGGTTAGAAATTGGTTTCTGACTACCAACAAGTAATGGTTTTTGACAGCATCTCTCTCATCCTTTGTCATTCCCAACGGCAGCTTTTGGATCGGTGCAGCATATGCGAGGGCAGCCAGTTCTTCCTTCCAGTTCTGCCTATTGCCGTACGCAGTCTTGAATGTAACAGGCAATCCACTGCGACTACAAAAATGTTTTAAATCATCAACTTTGAAATGGTCCAAATCATAGTTTTCTTCGTTGCTATCCACCATCTTTAAATGTTGTTTGGTAGCCAAAAAAATGACCTTACCCATTATGCACTGTGCGGCCAGAGATCTGCAACTCGCTTATTCAACATTTATTTTAAAAGGTGACTGCTTTCTCTGATTGGATAACTACATTAGCACCTGATGTCTGTGTCAACTCATTCTAAAATGAGAAAGACCAACACAGCAGGAGCGGTTTTAAATCAATGCATGGATTCTAAGTAAGGGCTACACAATACATTATCGTCACAATATTAGTATATCCAACAATGATATTGTAAAGGACTCATTTGAATGTAATATCTATTGGTTGTGATTTCCAAGTGTCATGAACAAACACTTTGTATTTCAGTAAGATACTGCAGCTGTTGGACAGAGACTTACTGCAGTACTCCCACACCAAGCTTTTTAACCTTTTCAATAACACATTTATTTATGGGAGGTAGAAAATTGCACAAAATTACAGACATTTGGTTGTTGGCCCTGAAACGCTTTTCTCTGACCCTACTGTTGCAGTAAAATTCTTAGCCTTGAGCTTTTATGAAGTATTTATTAATAGATCTATTCAAGTTCCTCTGACCTCAAACATTTTGTCCTTCCAGCGCTTGGGTCGCCCAGGTGGAATGAAGCCTGTCTGTTTCTTTCTGTCAACCATCCGTCGGTCAAGCTTCTCCTCTCGCTCAATGATACGGACCACAGACACCAACATGGTAGGGTCTCGACGCACGGTAACCATGGACCTCTGCAGTACCATCCATAATTGCTTCGCAAGCTCATCTGACAGCCCTTGAACCTTGGAGCACAGGATCACAATTGTAAAACATGTAATGACGTGACACTCTGGGTCATGTTTTGATGGTTGAAACCTTCTAAATGGCATGAATGTATGTATGCACGCATACATGTATGTATGCGTGCATACATGTATGTATGTATGTATGCGTGCATACATGTATGTATGTATGCGTGCATACATGTATGTATGTATGTATGTATGCGTGCATACATGTATGTATGTATGTATGTATGCGTGCATACATGTATGTATGTATGTATGCGTGC
The DNA here is from genome assembly GCA_036173005.1 of Crenichthys baileyi. Lineage (NCBI taxonomy): Eukaryota > Metazoa > Chordata > Actinopteri > Cyprinodontiformes > Goodeidae > Crenichthys > Crenichthys baileyi. The sequence goes on from JAHHUM010001028.1 coordinate 72,887, forward strand.
ATACATGTATGTATGTATGTATGCGTGCATACATGTATGTATGTATGCGTGCATACATGTATGTATGTATGTATGTATGCGTGCATACATGTATGTATGTATGTATGTATGCGTGCATACATGTATGTATGACTCTTGGTCTTCCTTTCCTGGGGCGGTCCTCATGTGAGCCAGTTTCTTTGTAGCGCTTGATGGTTTTTGCGACTGCACTTGGGGACACTTTCAAAGTTTTCCCAATTGTTCGGACTGACTGACCTTCATTTCTTAAAGTAATGATGGCCACTAGTTTTTATTTACTTAGCTGCTTTTTTCTTGCCATAATACACATTCTAACAGACTATTCAGTAGGACTATCAGCTGTGTACTGTATCCACCTCCTGCACAACACAACTGATGGTCCCAACCCCATTTATAAGGCTTGAAATCCCGCTTATTAAACCTGACAGGGCACACCTGTGAAGTGAAAACCATTTCAGGTGACTACCTCTTGAAGCTCATCAACAGAATGCAAAGAGTGTGCGGAGCAGTAATCAAAGCAAAAGGTGGCTACTTTGAAGAACCTAGAATATAAGACATATTTTCAGTTGTTTCACACTTTTTTGTTCAGTATATAATTCCACATGTGTTAATTCATAGTTTTGATGCCTTCAGTGTGAAGCTACAATATTCATAGTCATGAAAATAAAGAAAACTCTTTGAATGAGAACTAGCAGTTCAAATCATTAAAGTGGTGTGACCTACAGCTACAGCAATCACCTGAACTATGGCTCCTCTGTATCTGACTGAGCTCTATGTTGGCTTCAGAATCCAGACTGACCCATTGCCTTCAGTGCTTTAAATATGCAGAAAATGACTGTGTGCCTTCCTTAACACGTTTTATCTGTATCAGATTTTGCCACTTAGTGATTTTTTTTTTGTTCAGACCCTGGAGGATCATTTAGGGACTCTGCTCTCTCTGTATCCACAGACTGTGCAGCTGCTATCTTTATGTTTTACTGCACAACCAAGTCTCACTCACTCAGCTTCCAGCTTGTGCTACGCTTAAAGGATGTTTCACAGATTCTAATGAGTCTGGAGTGACTTTGATCATCTTCATTTTAACATCTTACATTATCAATGATGAACTGGATAACCGCACTAAACTTAAAACACAGTGCGGGATCTGTGAAACCCTTTGTATATTTTTATCTAGAATATTGCTAAGATCTCAACTCGTTCTCTTGAAACCAGTGTTGTGTGTCATTTCGTGATTCCTCACTGGGTGTATCGTTCCATCCTTACTACGTAGAATGGTTTGAGAAGGATTTTGTGTTGTTCTTTGTGTCTGAAGCAGCACCTAAAGATGCTGACTGACATTAGCAACATCTTAGAATGTTACTTGGTTAAACCTACCTCTTCAAAGTAGATCGAGATGAGGTTCATGTCACTGGTGTTTTTGCTGTCCATTCGATATTGCTCATACATGAGGTCATCACGAGAGCACTCCAGCTCCATCAACTTCCTGTGGGCATGCAGCAGCTCACCCTGCTCAACCAGCTGCTGGGTCTCCAGCACTATTTCTGGGACTGAACCCAGAACAATGGAACAACACACAGAACATAAATCAGATCCAAAAACACTCATAATTTAGATCAAATTTAACAAAACTTACCAGAGAAAATGTTTTTAAGGTTTTCCACTGCGGCAGCTAGCTGGCTGTGCTGAACTACAGCATCCTTCACATCTTTTAAGTTCTCAATAGTGTTGATGCTCTGCCTCCAGTCTTTGCTCACATTAGCCAGTGAACTCTGGATGTCTTTAACATCCAGCAGGGCTGTATGCAGCTGAGTCAGTCCTGTGCGAACACCATCTAACTGAGACTGGATCGCTGCCTGAACACCACAGAGAAACAGAAACAGATTATTGCTGATATGAATACTGGCATTCAAATTACTTACACTTAATAACATGAGGATTAGCACTGTTTCTAATTCTATGTTGTGGTATACTCAAGTTGAGGAATGAACCTTTGCCACCAAATAAAGTTAGACCTCTTAATTTGCCAAAATTGGCTACTGTGGCTTATGAAATGCAGCAATCACCCGCCAACTGGAAAGTCATGAGTGGATCTCAAGCTGTCCCAGTCCAAACATCTAGCACCTCTGGAGAAAACAACTCCTCTACTACTTCATTTCAATTCAATATTTTATTAACCCCAAAGGGAAAGTAAATGTTGTAGCTAATTTTATGCAGGTTTCTTCATAGAGCCGTTGTAGATGCTGATGGCTGCGGGCAGGAAGGATCTCCTGTAGAGGTCTGTCTTACAGTAGATCTGAAGAAGCCTCTGACTGAAGACACTCTGTTGTTGTAGGAACGACTCATGAAGAAGATGCTCAGGGTTCTCCATAATGTTCTTTGTTCTCAGACTGCAGGTTTCCTGGTGGTTCATAGAGTCTCTAGAAGTAGAATGGGAGGCAGATCCTTTAGTTATCAGGCTCCTCTCCTGTGGAACCAGCTCCCAGTTTTAGTCCGTGAGGCAGACACCCTGTCTACTTTTAAGGCTAGGCTTAAAACTTTCCTTTTTGATAAAGCTTATAGTTAGAGTGGCTGGGGTTATCCTGAGCTATCTCTGTAGTTATGCTGCTATAGGCTTAGGCTGCTGGAGGACATATTAACCGCTTTCATTTTCTCTGCTACATCCTCATACTACTCTCCAATTTTGCATTATTTGCTGTTATTTCAGCTTTTAACTTTGTTCTCTCTCTGTTTTTTCTCTTTCTAGAAGCTACATCTGACCTGGCATGACATGCACTAAAATGTCCTGGTAGATGGCTGTGGACTGTGTACTTGAGAAAACCCAGTGGACCAACACCAACAGAGGACATAGTACCCTAAATCATCACTGACTGGAAACTTCACACTGGACATCAAGCGACATGGATTCTGTTCTTTTCCGCTCTTCTTCCAGACTCTGGGACTTTGATTTCTGAGTAATATGTAAACTATTATTTTATCTAAAAAGAGGACTATGGACCACATCAGAGATGTGAGGTCAGGAATGGAGAAGATCACGAGTTTCAAGCAGAAGGACAATCAGACCTATGGATGTCTGGACAGAACCAATGAACTAAACACATTCTTCAATAGGTTCAGTTCAGAAACAAGCTCAGCATCCTCCTCTCCTCCTCACAGCCAAACAGACATCCCACCCTCCTTTGACCCAAAGCTTTCCTGTCACATCTCGAATGTTTTATCTTCCACCCCAGCCATGGACCCTTCTGCTTCTACATGTTTGCCTTCAACCAAATCAGAAGATGCTGATTCTCCCTTTGCCTCCACCTTCTACCTGTATGTCTCTAGAAGTCAGGTGAAGAGACAACTGGAAAGACTGAACCGGAATAAGGCTGCAGGTCCAGATCATGTCAGCCCTAGAGTCCTGACGGCCTGTGCAGAACAGCTCTGTGGGATTCTGCAGCACCTCTTTAACCATAGCCTGGCCCAAAAGAAGGTTCCAGTGTTGTGTAAGACCTCCTGTCTTGTTCCGGTACCAAAGAAAACTCACCCATCAGTCCTCAATGACTATAGACCTGTTGTCCTAACATCCCACACCATGAATGTCCTAGAGAGACTCCTGTTGGCCCACCTGAGTAAGCAAACAATAAACTATCAGGTCCCCCTTCAGTTTGCTTATGGCTGTGGAGTTGGAGTTGAAGATGCCATCATACAGCTGCTTCACCAAAACCACTGTCATCTGGACAAAGCCAGCAGCACTGTGAGGATCATGTTCTTTGATTTCTCCAGTGAATTTAACACAATTCAACCAGATTTGCTTTGTCAGAAACTCCAGAAGACTCAGGTGGAGGCCTCAACAATCTCCTGGATCAAAGACTACCTGACCAACAGACCACAGTTTATGAGACTGAAGGGTTGTGTGTCTAACCAGGTAGTCAGCAGCACAGGAGCACCACAGGGAACGGTTCTCTCACCATTCCTTTTCACTCTGTACACCTCAGACTTCCAGTACAAGACAGACTGCTATCATCTACAGAAATACTTGGATGATTCTGCAGTTGTGAGGTGGATCAGAGATGGACAAGAAGCTGAGTCCAGGGAGCTGGTGGACCGTTTTGTGGCATGTTGTAGAAACAATCATATCATCTTGAACATGAATAAAACAAAGGAGATTATTGTAGATTTTAAGAGAAACAGGAATAGGTCAAACACTATTTCTATCATGGGAGAAGAGGTGGAGGTGGTGGAGGAGTATAAATACCTCGTGTTCACCTGGACAACAGACTGGAGTGGAGATGCAACTGTGAAGCCGTCTACAAGAAGGGACAGAGCAGACTGTACTTCTTGAGGAAGCTTAGGTCCTTTGGTGTTTGCAGCAAGATGCTACATATCTTCTATAAGTCTGTTGTAGAGACTGTGATCTCTTCTGTCGTCATCTGCTGGGGTAGCAGCATCAGAGCCAGGGACTTGAAAAAGCTCAACAAGCTGATAAAGAAGGCTGGCTCTGTTCTGGGGACTCCTCTGGAACCTCTGGAGATCATTGTGCAAAGAAGGATTCTTCATAAAATAAAGAACATTATGGAGAACCCTGAGCATCCTCCTCATGAGACTGTTGTACAACAACAGTGTCTTCAGTCAGAAGCTTCTTCAGATCTGCTGTAAGACAGACCTCTACAGGAGATGCTTCCTGCCCACAGCCATCAGCATCTACAACGATATTATCAGATCCAGTGTGATGATTGATAGATGGCTCCATGTCCAGTGCCTCAACACAAACGGCACCGAATATGAAAATGCAAAGAAAGGATGGAAATGTCCATCATGCAAGTAAGGTGCAAAGTGTGAAGTTTGTCCAATAATGTTAGAAAGAAATTGTTATAAATTATATGTTGGAAATAAAACTGTAGATCTGTTAGATTGCTTTAAGACTGTCTCATCTGTCATGTTTAGTAGAATGATTTAACATTAGTTTTGTGAAAGGTACATTACCTCAAAGCTATTGATAAAAAATAGAAAATGCAATTAAATCAGATAAAAAGAAGTGTGTCTTATTTATTCAGCCTAATAGAATTATTTAACTGTAGTTCTGTACCACTGGGTCACGTGACCCAAAAGCTATTGAAAAAAACCATGATGAAAGAAATTCATAAAAAATAAAAAATGCATTAAATTTGATAAAAATGAGTGTGCCTCCTTCTTCCATTCTAGTAGGATAATTTATGATTGATTTTGTTTCATTTGGTCACATGACCTCAAAGGTATTGAAGAAAAATTGCAAATGTTATTAAAAATTCATACAAATTAGAAAATTGATTTCAATGAGAAAAAGATGAGTGTGCCTCCTTTATCCCACCCAGTAGGATGATTTGCATCTAGTTTTGTGTCAATTGGTCACTTGGCCTCAAAGCCAATGAAGAAAAATGGCGAATTTTAATATAGAAAAATAATAAAAAAATAGAAAAATGCATCTAAATCAGAAAACAATGAGTGTGCCTCCTTCTTCCAGTCTAGTAGGATGATTTAAGATTGATTTTGTGTTACTGGGTCACAAGACATGAAAGTTATAATTTTTTTTTCCTCCCGAGTGTTTGGTTCGGACATTTATTGACGCTCCCTAAGCGAACCACCGTCTGCAGGAGGAGCGAGACGGCAGAGAGCAGTTGCCCGAAATCAGCCTGCCTGTGCCGGCCCAAAGAGGAGGCTGACGCCGCTGAATCCGCGGAGCACGAATCTCCAACCTAAAACTAACTTCACCGCGGAGCTTGATTCAACAGTAAATAATGTATGAGTGTCACTCTGAAATGAGTCACTAAATATTGAACATTTTTCTATGATATTTAAACTGTTTGAGGTGTAGCCTACCTGTATATACCAATATCCACTGATTTGATGCATACGCACGGACCTAATTAGCCCATTCAAGGCCCCAATTAAAATATTTTCACTCAGCTCTGCGGAGGCCTGGCAACATTTGTGTTGGAGAAAAGATGTTTTGGTATGCTGAAGAAGCAGTTAGCTCTCTACGCACCGTTCCCGAGCTACGTTGAAAGTCAAAGTCACATGACGTTTGTAGCTACTAACGTTGGCGATTTATGCGCAGAGTGCCTCAGCATCCACTGATGCTGTTGGAAAATGGAAGAGGGAGTGCTTGACCTGACTTATCTTGTATTAGAACATTGTTTTCACACATTTTCTCTTCAATTACTGTGCTGTTGATTTGGTAAAGTACCTTGAGTCTGGCCTCCACAGAGGCCTTCTTGCGGGCTTCTCTCCTTCGGTACTGTTCCACTTTATCCAGCTGGTCGGACCTCTGCAGCATGCCGGCCACACGCTGCACTGCAGTCGCTACAGCCTCCCGGCTGGTCTCCTCCATGTTGCTTATCTGGGCCTGGAGAGGAAAGAAAAAAATCCAATTTGGAAAGTTTGTCTCCTCCACAGGTACAGGAACAGTCAGCCAGCTTGCAGAGAAGTTCCTTAAGCATTGCAGCTACTCTCACTGAGAACATTCAGAAGACCATTGTTATCATATGACTCCAGCTGAGCTCTCTGGAACTGTTTAGCTAACCGCAGCTTTAATGGCGTCAGCTGGTCATCACTAACACCAGCATCAGAACCTTATATTCGCATGTTAGCGAAGGCAGCGCAGATCTATTTGAACGACAAACAACAGCACAACTGTCATCGTCTGAAAATTTTAACTAACCAACTGATAAATGGAGTAAGACCGTCTGAAGCTCAGTCATTGTCCGATCATTGCTAACTAACCGCAGACAGGAAGTTCTAGGTTTGTCTGCGCGCTTCCCGACAGAAACCAGGAAACCTTCTCACCTCAGCAACTTACAGAGGAAAAGCTGTTCTTTGATTCTGCAAACACGTCAACAAAACTGTTACTGCCTCTCCTTTCTGTTTTTTTTTTTTTTTTTTTTTTGGTCGGCTGTCAAACAACAATTACCTCTTCTGATTATTGACGTCTAGTGAATCAGCTTTAAGGTGCATTACCGCCACCTATTGGACTGGAGTGTGAAACCGGCGAGTAAGTATAAAAAAGAAAAAAAAGAAAACCCTATATTCATTTGTGTTAAAAACGTAATGAGCCCAAAACTATTATACATTAGACCTTGATGGTTTGATAATGTTTATTTATCCTGCAAAGTGACTGATGAAGATCCTCCCTCTCGTCAAATTTTGATAAAAAAGTATAACAGTCTGTTTCTAGTTGATTACAGTGATCACATTTCTTAGTTGGATATCTGCTTATCAAATTGAATGTATAATTAAGAGCTGTATGTCTGATTCTTAATGGGGTGATTATAGAGCAATCTCTTATCTCTTTTTTTCCTAATCCAACTTGTCTTTGAATGTTACACAAATTACTCCTATTATTGATATTCCAGTGTTCATACTATGTTGTATGTGCTTAGGTTCTTCTAAATTACTTGATTTCTGCATTACTTAATGGAAACCCAAACAAAATATGTATATAAACCATCTCTAACTGTGATGTTAAAGAAGTTTCCTGTATACAAATCACATCTTGCCTTTTTGAATAAATGATCAATATACCATACCACTTTATTTATAAAATACTTCAAAAACAACATAACAGCTGACAAAAAATAATAAAATAAAATACATAAGAACCATAGGACGTATAAAATAGCGCAGGTACATAGAAACGATTAGAAAGCTGAAAGATTAAGGCATAGATGCTAACTCATTCTGGGTTAAAAGCCAGGGAGAAAAGGTGTGTTTTTAAATTAGTTTTAAAAGCAGCAAACAATGGAGCCTGCCTGACCTCAAACAGCAGCTCATTCCACATTTTCAGAGCAAAAACTGCAAAGGCTCTGCCTCTATAGGTTTTAGGGATACTCAGAAGCATCTGGTCAGCTGACCTTAGGGCACTAATTGGAACATAAAGGTGAATGAGCTCGTACAAATAAGGAGCAAAACCATTAAGAGAACCATTAAAAGAATTTTAAAATTGGAACTGAATCAACACTGAACAGGAAGCCAATGAAGAGACACTAAAACCAGAGTAATGTGCTCTCGTTTTCTTGTACCAGTTAAAAATCCTGCAGCAGCGTTTTGGACCAGCAGTAAAGGTAAGAGGGAGGGCTAGCTAACTCCAATCAAAATAGAGTTACAGTAATCAATGCGTGAGGTGACTTAGGCATAAATCACTGTCTCCAAGTAATGTACTTTATTAAGTCTTGTCCATTTGCAATTAAACTGGGTTTATTCCTCTGAAGCAAGGTTAACATAATTGCTATGGTGCAGTGGATGTCTGACAATTGTGAATTTCTTTAGAATGTCTTGAAGTGTTTCCCAATATAATCCTTTGATATCCAGATATTTCTCTGCTGCTTGCCAGTCATCTTAACCCTTTCTCTACGGCCTTGTTGTGAACCATTAACTACTGGTCAGAAAAATTGAATGACATCAGAGCTCAAATGGAAAAGAAATCATGCGTGTCCCTCTATGGATATGCCTCCCTAGACCAGCACTGACCCCACCACACTGATCATGCTGAACAATGTTGTAAGCATTATAACATTCACCGCAGCATCTCCAGGCCCTTTCACATGAGCTCAGGGTGAACCTAGACTCATCAGTGAAAAGAACAGGGCGCCAGTTTCAAACCCATCAATTCCAGCCTTCTCTGGCAAATGCCAACGGATCTCCACCGTGCCTTGCAGTAAGCACAAGGCCTACTGAGGACATTTCAGTAGGGATAAATGTAGGGGTGTCCTGATTTATTCTGCAGAAATCAAACAAAAGATGTAATAAATTTATAGTGCTTGAATTTTTCAGCATTTGTAATATATTACAATATATGACAAAAACACATTCTGTCAAGGGGCATCTTAACTGTTTCACATGAATGTAACTGATCATGAAATATTTAATTATTTTAAAAGCTTAATGCATTCCCAACTAGCGGAATATTAACTTTCACGTTAAGTAACACTATATGACAGGTATTCACATGCATCCAAATACCAGTTTTTCCTTAATGGCTTAAGAGTTATAAGCATCATCTGGTTCGGAAATCTGTGGGATAAAAACATCACTTCAGAGCAGTCTAAAGCCATGAATAAAATATTTAGCAGAAATAACCAATCAAACGTCAGCAACTAATCCACTAAAGCATCTAGACATAACGAGGACGACTAGCTGAAGTTCAAACTAAGCATCAGAAGGAGAAAGAAAGGGGATCGGTGTCGATTTCATGGCAGATTGTTTTTGTCATCCCATATTTGTCTGCCTGCAATATTCCTGAGATGTTTCTCTCTTCAAACATTCCTGAGAAGAGACTTCATTTTCTGTGCAACTCCGGGAGACCGTATTCCGCTTCGACTAGGGAACCTCCCAAGAAAAACAAAAAAAACATCTGAAACTTGTTGCCTTCTCAAACTCAGGCAGAATGATTGAAAATAAATCTTGGTACTCAGAAATAAATGAAACTTTGCCCTAGTATGTAGGATAATCGCTGAAAAATGGATTAATAAACATGTGGGAATGACTGATTATACAACATATAGCTCTAATATCCATAATAATTTGACATACGGCAAACCCCAGATATCAGGTGAAAATATTTTTAGCCGTTTCCAGCAACCTAAATCCTGTTTTATGCTATGAAGCTAGGAGATGTGGACCTAGCTGCCTGAATAATGTCACACTTATACCAGTTGCTCATTAGAAGCACAAACAACCATGCACACACACTCATTCACACACTTAAGGATGATTTAGAGAGACCAATTAACCTAACAGGCATGTCTCTTCTGAAATCAATTATGTAGAGTTCGATGATATTCTAATTTACTGAAATACACCTTTATACTTTAGTACCACAAATGTTACTATAACATATTTGCACTGTTTAGTGGCATAATTCACTTTGAATTTTTTTTTTTCCCAATACACTTTAAAAAAAATTGGGCAATATTTCAACTTTATTTACTTTATACACACAAAAGACATTCAAAACAGATACAAAAATAGTTTCATTTTAAGTTTAAATAGGCTGTTTTAAAAACCAACTGTTGTCTTGAGGCTGGTCAGTAATATCGTGGTTGTCTTCCACCTGCAAAAATCAAAATATTAAACACAAACCCTCCTTTTCAGGTACAGCAGAACAGGAACATCTCTCCCAATCCAGACAAAAGCAAAATCCTCACCTTTTGATTTCCCTCCTCTACAATATCCACTGTGAGCTTCCTGTTGCTTAAACTGCCCTTCTGCAGGGACAAAGAACAGTTCCAATTTAGTAGTTCAGCAGCACATTTACTGACAATTCAACTCAGATTCAGAGACTTGGGAAAGGTTGAAGAAGCTGATAAAGAAAGCTGGTTCTGTTCTGAGGACTGCTCATGAAATCGATCTGGAGATCCTGGTGATAAAGCTTCATAAATCGAACAAAGGACAACCCTGAGCCTCCTCTTCATGTGACAGAACTAAGAGTGTCTTCTTCAGATCTGCTGTGTGACAAATATCTCTTTTTCAAAGAGTCATTTAAAATGACTTTGAAGAAACTTCTTGAGTTACAATATTTAAGTATTTTTGATTGAATCGCTGATTTTTATTAGATTGACATTTATGGGATTAAAGAGAACGTACTGCACCTTGTAATGGTTTGATGTGATTGTATTACCTTGACCTGTGCTTCTCCACTGACTATTCTTTTTTTTCTGCATATGTCCATTTCTGCCATCATTTGCCTTTTTCATATCTATAAGAAAAATAACACGAATTCCAATAAATATTTCACTAAACAGTCAAAGTAAACCTTAATGTTAAATAACAAAAAGAGCACTACCTGATGATTTAAAAGGATGTCTTCTGTTTGATTCAGTACTCTTAATCATCTTCCCACATAAACACCTTTGCTCTTGGAATTCATTACACTGGACACCACAGTCCACTAAAGTTCCCTTTGATGGGGACACTTCAGCCATATTTTGGATCATAACCGGAGCTCCATTATCCTCAGTGTCCACTCCATTCTGGGAAATCAGCTTGACGGCTGATGAGGCAATTTCCTCTGCTGCAGAATTGAGGAACATTTCTTCTTCAGAGGAGGAAAAGCTTTTCCGCTGCAGCTCATTTAAAATAAGGGATTTCTGGTTTGGGCTTTGACTAGCCTCAGGTTCAGAAGACCCATTTTCATTCTCATCCTTTTCAGTGAGAGTAGATATGGCTTTACTTGGCAGGGCAGAGGACGGAGACAAGACATTATCTGAGTGAAGGATGCTTTGACTTTGTTCTGGTTCCATTGGTTCAGAGACAACCTTTTCAATTTCTGTTCCTGTCTCCCTCACAGGACTCTGCTCCTCTTCTTGGATACTGGAACAAAGATAACTTTCTGACATTTGAACAGAAACACATGATGACAAGCTCCAACCCCTCCTTTCTTTATTAACCATTTTCTCATTTTTGTTTGAGAGTCCAACATTTTCAGCTTCCTCCTCCACGTCATTGACTTTAGGTTCTACCATCCCACTTTGTACCAGCCACTCTCTAGATGGGATAAAGGGGGCCAGGGATTCCACAGACCAAATGGACTCATTTAATTTTCTCTTTCCCTGACAGCTACTGGTGGACATATGAGGTGCAACATCTGAGATCTCTTGCAGATACGCCCTAATGTCATTTTCTTGCACATCAGCTGAGCTGATGCGAGAGGAATTTTGCAAATAATGCTCTTCATCTATTAAGGTTAATGAAACCCTCTCTGAAAAACTTACTTCTACAGGCTCCTCATGTGTACCAGACTCCAAGAAAGTGTCAATTCTAGGATAAGGAAGTCGAAGGATCCTGAAGAGCATTTCATTTACTTTTGGACAATCCATATCCTCAGTAATCCCAGTGCAGACTCCTACAAGAGAACCAGCATTTGTCTCAGTGGCTTTATGGCATAAAGATTTTTTACACTCGACTATATGTTTATAAGACGGCTGATTATCAGGCAGGGACAACTTCACATCTGTTATTTCCAGCGATGCCGTTTGTGGTGTGCTACCACTCCAGTTCATCAGAATGTCAGGAACAGAGATGCGCCTTTCTTTAAGGACTACATCGTCTTTTTGAGATGAGCTTGACACTGGAACTACACTGTCTGGAGAACCCGACAACCACAAATTGCAGTTGCCATCTTTAGAAAGAGAGTCAGGGATAGGCTCCTGGTCAGGCAAGTCCTTCTTCATGCATTTGTCTTGCTTCGTGCTTCCACATGATTCAACAGTTTTGACTGCAGCATCTGTACAAGGCTCATTAGGGTCCAAGTCATTTTCTTCTCTGCAGGGCGACTTGCTGTTTACCACCTCAGTTAAGGTTTGTTTAGGAGAACTTAAGACTAGGGAGCATGGAGAGTTTGAACAAGTTCCTCTCCCAGAATCTGAGCCCAAATAATAGCCACATATACCACTTTGTGCTGGTTCAGTTTGAACCTCAGAATTCACCGTTTCTCTCACAGGGATAAAATGATTTGGGCGAATTCTGCGTGTCTGATTAGGGTTTTGATGGGATGAACCTTGAGTGTGGGACAGTGGATGGTGCAAGCGCCTGTAGTCAACTGGTTGAACGTTGGGGTGAGGTAAGACATATCCTGGAGCGTCCATGTAAGGAGGAGGGGGGAATGGTGGAGGGGGTACAAACATACCATAGCCTAGGAGAAAAACAACTGATTTGAATTTTCAATAAAAGCATCCTGCGAAAAAATAAGTGTAAAAAGTAGCCTTTCATTTCTTGACTTTAGTGGTATTTATGCAAGCTATGGCTGTAGTTAAAAGTTTCATCTGTACCCACAAGTGTTTTTCCTCTGATCTTTGAGTGGTAAAAGGTAAATTGCCTGACCGTGATAATGACGTAGCTTTCTAGAGTTCTCTTTGCACAGGCTCAGTCTACCTTCTAAACTACATACACTTAATAAAATAGGAGTTCACAACTCACCCACGTTTGGGAAGCCTGCAAAGGGGTTATAGGAGAAAGGCATGGGCCACTGGTAGTGAAGTAGAGGGGGTGGAGGTGGTGCATGAATGTAGAAGACAGGCCGGCCAAAGATGGGATGCTGGGGATGTAAAGGAAATCCTGGGTCCTGAGCAGCACTGTGTGGACCTGGATCCTGCTGCACAGAGGATGCTGCGCCACTGTTACAACGAAAGTTTGGGTTCCTTCCATCAGGTTCTGAATGAGCTGGAAGTGGTCTGTTAATTGCTGCCATAATCAGACTACAGGAGTGGGAAAGTGGAATTAGTTGTACCACACTCTTCTTTCCAATGAATAGCAAAATCCAATTTAATGAGCTTTATCATCCAGTTGGGTTTCAAAGCAAAGATGAGTATCTCTGAAAGAAAAAAAATTATTTTAAGCAACCAAACTGTCTAATGGGCCAGGTTTATAACTGCACATTTAGCAAAAGCACCCTGATATATTGACAATTTACTTTGGTTTATTTGAAATTTTGTGTCCACAATTTTATTTTTGTTTTCTAATATCTGCAAATAATTTTCCCCTACATTGAGCTTGGCATCATTCAGGGGTTTAACATTTTAAAGTTAAATAATTTCTCAACATAAAAAGTCTTAAAATTGTAACCTATGCAGTGGTAAAATAAACTTTTAGCCAGTTCTAGTAATAAGCAGGTGCTCAACATTTAATTCGTTGCCAAGATGAATGTGGATGTCTGTTTGAAATGAAAAAAGTACAATAACAAGGCTCAGGTTTAGTGTTAGAGTGGGGTATAATTAAACCATAAAACATTAAAGTCAGAAGTAATTGCTCATCGGGGCTCTGACACCAATATAAATATATGCACTTCTATAAGAACAAGAAAAACAAAAGGAAGAGTCTCTTTACCTTTATGCAATTCGAACAGGGAACCGGTGAATGAAACCTCGCAGCTACCACACCTGAGAATAAGTAAGTTAATCAGCCAACTCTGCAGTTATGATCAGCTGATAACGTTTGACCCAATCAGACAACCATCTCACAGGGCATTTTGCAGCCATTCTGCAATTCTAACACTAGATGGAGCTTCTTGTCAAGTAACAAGGCAAGGACTTTTCTGATGAGCACTGCACATTTGTCAGAATTACATCAAATCACAATCACATCTTTAAAATATATCATACATCTGTTTCCCTTGCAAAATAGCTTTTTGTCAAATAGGTATACCAGTTGTGTGTAATAAATACACCAAGAACATTTTAAGTTGGCAGTAGGTGGGGGTGCTTGCATTGGCACCGTAGCCTCAAAGCAAAACAAGTCCTGGGTTTAAATCTTTTCAGTTCTGAAATGTGTGTATTTGTTTTAGTTGGCAGAGTGACATACTGATGACATGTCCAGGGTGTACCCTTGCTGCTGTGTTAGAAACAAGATAAGGAAAACAGATGGTGGTAAATATAAAGTGAATCTTAGTATCGCCAGATCTTCACAATGAACTTCAAAATTAAGAAGCTAAATTTATAATCTGATTGTATACAAATACATTAAAGGAATCAAGTCACAAAGTTTTATATTTGGTTGTTTTGATACCTGTTCTTTAATAATGTTAGTCCTTACATAGAAAAGTAGAAAGTGAAATGGATGATGTGGGAGCTGTCTGAACAGCCCTATTTACAAGTTAATTCCTCATCCTTGGAAAAAGGAGACCTTTTGCCTCATATTTTCTTATATGTTACCTTGAACACAGGAACACTGCAAAATATCGATGAAACGAATCCTGGTAAGATGAGTTATGTATATGTTAATGTTTTTCTCAGTAAATATGTTTCTAATATTTCTATTGAGATTAAATTAATTTAGGATGTTGGCCACCAATTTAATAATCTACAAATTAAAACAAATGAATCCATAGATTAAGTTATGTGGAAAGACGTGGAAGGTTACAGGGAACCTAAAGCTGGAAAACACTAATGCCACAGCAGAGTGTGCCGTTGGGACCACATTTATTTACAGCTCAGATGATGAAGTGACTGTAATAACACATTATCTTTTCTTTCTTAACCAAATAATCAATGCCACGAAATAGTGAGTCTAAAATATATATATTTTCTTCCCGATGCAGAATGGGAAACCAAAGTGACCAAGTGACAAAGTGATCATGGGCTGAGGTAGGATTTTCACAGTTTTCCTCATTTTTATCAGTATTTATGCATGAATTAAATAGTCTAATAATTAGTTTTATGCCTTTTGCTATGTGATCACATTCTGGCATTACTCACCAGAATAGTTCCTTATGCTCCTAGAGAGGGACAGAAATCAAGGGTGGAGAAACCTACAAAGCTGAAGTTGGCTTCCAATTTGGGATTTTTTCTCTACCTTGAACATCTTTAATTTGTTGTAGTTTAAAAACTACAATACATTGCTTCTTGAAACCAGGAACAGATTATTTTACACTAATAGCAGAATCTTTTAAACCCTGTTTGTGATTTGTGAAAGCTTTATTTGATTTGTCCAAGTTCAATGAAGGGCAATGTTAGTGCTTTATTTGCTTCTGGACCACATTAGAATTGGTCCAGCTCAAAAACTACAATTGAGAAACTCTCCAAACCTGAACTAGATTGTTCTAGGATAATAGCACACATAGAGCAGAATTTAAAGAAAATTGAAATACAGGTTAAAACTAATTTGTATAGGTTAGCAGTCTCTACAATAAAATAGGTCCTAGTTTAAGTAAAAAATGTACAGCTTTAAACTTCTAAACATTTTTATTAATATGGTGGTACTTTGTTAAACAGATTTTGTTGTTTTTCACAGACATGCTCTCATTCAATTTCTGCTCTCAGTTGCATTAGAAGTTGCTCTGTCACTGCAAAAAAGGCATTCATCTATGAATTATTCTGGAATTATTATTTTTCTTTCTTTTCATGATTATGACGCTCCTATGTTCATACCTCATGCCATTATCAATAAAATATTCAGGAGAATCTATTTTAGGTTAACTTTTTTTCAGTATTGATATTTCTGCATCTTCAATATGATCATTTCCATCAGTTATCAACACCCCACTTCTTAAACTGCATTTCAGATAATTAGGGAATATACTAAGTGTGGCTGGGTGAGTTATTCTGCCGGGTCTAGTAATCTGGATAATGACTCGAACTATATATCATAAAGAAATCATTTTATGTCCTTTTGGATTTAGATATAAA
This sequence comes from Crenichthys baileyi, assembly GCA_036173005.1. Taxonomy (NCBI): domain Eukaryota; kingdom Metazoa; phylum Chordata; class Actinopteri; order Cyprinodontiformes; family Goodeidae; genus Crenichthys; species Crenichthys baileyi. The sequence goes on from JAHHUM010001028.1 coordinate 89,035, forward strand.
AATCTACAAATAAACATTACTCATGTTAGATGCTGTAGTGCTATACACACAACTAATAACATTCTAATTTTGCATGAACATTTCTGTAGATATACATTTCATCAATACAAGCTGTCATGTTTTCCACTTTATATTTTAGAGTTTTATCTATAGACAGAGCCATACCCTTTGTTTATTCTTCTTGTTCATTTAAATCCTTTCCACTGTGAAAGGTTAGAACTAATAACCTCAGACATCTGTTGTACACTCTCTACCACAACCCCGTGGAAGGTCAACATAAGCTGCTCCGGCTTTAAGACCCCACAGTCTGATGGTTTACCTGAAATAGTATTCTCATTAGGTGAAGAGAAGGCGTTTGATAGAGCTGAGTGGCCTTTTTTATTCAATGTACTGAAATGATTTGGACTAGGTAATAAATTCATTAGTTACGTTAAACTGCTTTTTTCATCTCCAAAGGCTAGTGTTTGAACAAATAACATTAACCCTGAATATTTTATACTGGAGCGTGGCACACGTTGAGGCTGTCCTCTATTTGCCCTAGCAGCAGAACCCTTGTCCATCGCCTTAAGGTCTTCTTCCTGTTTCAGAGGTATTATGCGTAAGGGCGCTGAATATAGATTGGCTTTGTATGCTGACGGTTTTTTATTATATGTAACAGACCCTTCATCTTGCCTCACTGGTATTATGTCAATCTTAGAAAACTTTAGTTCATTACTGGGTACAAAATTAACTTTCTAAAAAGTGAGTGTTTTCCTATAAATCCAACAGCTCTACAATTTCAACAGGCAGATCTCCCCTTCAAGTTTTAATTGCTCAGGATTTAAATATCTTGGGGTTAATGTGACACCTACATTTTCTGCCCTATTTTCAGCTAATTTTGCTACTCTTGTTAACAAGCTAAAAACAGATATCTTAAAATGGAATACTTTGCCCCTGAGTATAACTGGATGATAGGTGTTGTTACCTTTCCTTTCCCAAATTCCTATATCTCTTTCAGTCACTACCATAATTTCTACCAGCATTTTTTTGCATCCTTAGACAAAATGATCGGCCCTTTTATTTGGGGTGCAGGGCCTGTTCAGGTCCGTGAATCTCTGCTGCAAAAATGTAAATTCAGCAATTGCCTGGCCCTTCCAAATTTCCAGTTTTACTATTGGGCATCTAAAATTCCAAAAATTTGTTGCTGGTTCGATTCGCCCTCTTTATCTTGGTGTATACTGGGAGCTGGTTCATGCAAATCATCTGCTTGTATAGCTGCTCTTGTTTACTCCTCTCTTCCAGTCAACCTCTCTCTACTTGTTAAGAATCCAGTTCTGCTAAATTCCTTGAAGATTTGGTATCAGTTTGTTATAGCGTCTCCTCTAGGCCCACTGTATAACAATCATTTGTTTGCTCCTTCATATTTAGATTCCGGTTTTACACTGTGGCACAGTGTAGGGATGCCACCACGCTTTAAATTTGAAGGGGTTTCCCCTAAGCAAAACAGCTCCAAAAAGCTATGCAAATTACTAAGAAAGTCATTTGAAAACACATATACACACACTTGACTAACAGCTTATCCAGATATGCAAGAAAGAGCAAATCAAAACACAAGTTTCAGTCCACTTTAACCCTCAGCTTCACCCAGTGGTCTGCCCCAATGAGATGGATGATTAGGGATTTCTCTCCAGGTGAAGTCATTAGACTGCCATCATGTGTGCACTCCATGAAGCTAGCCCTCAGGAAGTGGACCTCAAAGACAAAGACGTTAATCTTGAAAATAAAACATAACAAAACAAACTTCCTATTAGTGTTTGTGTGTGCTTCACCTTAGTGAGGGAGATGCTTTCCAGCAGCCTCACATTTCTCATTTATGTTTAACACTTATGATAATCTGTCACTGTCATCCAGCTTACCTGCTAACAATCTATTTAGGTATTTTCAAGTTAGGCATTTTATTTCTAAACGTTTTCCAGATTTTCCCTCTATTCCTCCTCGCCAGCCGTGGGAATCTCTGCTCACTTTTAATATGCAGCATAGAGGAGCTATTTCACAGTTATATTGTCTCATCCTGGACCTTAACAATAACTCCAATTCCAAAACCAAGGCTGCATGGGAGCGTGAACTAAATCTTAACCTTCATGATGAATGGTGGGAAAATGTTCTAGGCAAGATTAGTAAAGTATCCTCCGGCCCTCGCCTCTCAACTATTCTGTTTAAGGCAGTACACAGGGTTTATTATTCTAAATCCAGACTTTCTGAGATGTACCCAGAAATAGAAGATTGTGAACACTGTTAAAGCTCAGGATGTCATTTAAGCCACATGTTATTTTTGTGCCCACGGTTTCATCATTTTTGGACTGGCTATGTTAAAGCAATGTCTTCTGTGTTGGCTCTATCTAAGGAGGGAGACAGGAAGGGCTGCAGCAGCATGTGTGGCAGTTCTTAATAAGCAGGCAGCAATCAAGCCAGACACCGGGACGTGCAGAAGGCCTCTCTCCAAACCATGCAAGAACAGCCCAAAACAAACAAGGGCCTTGACACTGTTGTCCCATGGATTCCTGCAAAAAAAAAAAAAAAATGTATTGGCATGAAAGTAGGTAAAAATTATAGCAGTTTCAAATACACATAAGTCTAAGCATACTTTGAATACATAATTTTAATTTATTCGATACAATGATTTGTTCACAGTATGTTCAGTTTACGCCTTTGTTTCATGATCACACCAGCAAAAGGCATTGAATTGGTGAAACTAATTCCCAGACACATAAACACTGATAAAAATTAGGAAAATTGTGTCAAAATCCTCCCTCAGCCTGTGATCTACCACTCAGGTTTTCCATTCTGCATCAAGAAGAAAAGATATATGGTGGTGGTTGAGAATTGTGGTTGAGAAAGAAAAAATAATTTGTTATTACAGTCATTTCAGCATCTGAGGTGTAAAAACATGGTCCCAATGACACACTGTGCCGCAGCATAGTGTTTTCCAGCTTTGGCATCGCTGCTAGTTAGTTAATTCTGTCACGCTCAATGCAGCTCGATTAAAGTGCGCTAATTAATAGAGTAAATATAAAGTCAGGCGAACAAGTCTAGTTTCTGTACTTTACCTGATGCTAGCTACAGCCAGCATGCTATGGTAACCTGCAGGACCGTTGCATACAACATATATGAACAGCTTCAGAGAAGCAAATAAAGACTCTGTCCTCATGAGTTGGGTAAAGATATTCGTCTTTAAAAAATCACAGACACTTTAGTTGTTGAACAGTGTGATTTTGTGAAAATTACTTACCACTTACGGTCTTTGTAGCCTGCTCTCTCCTGGTAATGTCCACTCACTGAAGACTTGACCTGCAGTGTGATCAGAGGCTGTTGCTTCAGTCAACACCAACCAATAGGGAGACGTCTTACATCGCTCCTCCTTAGGCCCCGCCCTGGATGTTCATGTTGTCAGCACTCAAAATTCATTGAGTTCAACCAAAGAAAGGGAGCTTTAAAACCAAAGGTTTGAGATATGTAACCAAAGATTTCTGACATGTTTTGTGGACAAAACTTTACTTTTAAAAATATATAATTTCATTACATTTTTAGTTTTCAAGTTTTGATCATAAATATTTTTTTTGATTGAAATGTTTTTGGTTTGTGTGTTGCCCTGCGATGGACTGAGAAGGATTTTTTACAGCATTGGACATGTGCTCAAGAGTGCTGCAAAATCATTCTGACTAGACAAAGCAAAAGTTGTCCTTATAACAGCTTCAACGTCGTTCAGTGTGATTCTCAAGGGATCCAGAGTCATTGGGGAGGGAAACGAGGTGAGACCTGTTGTAATTCTCTCTAGACATGTTGACAATGGAAATTGAGCCTTACACCGGGTGGCATACATGTTATCTCATATAAGTGCTCCGGAGAAGGCTGAGGAGCCATCTCTCTAAGACTAAACAAAACCATCTGTCCTAACCCTTGCCATAGATTAAATATGTAACATAACACAGAAGGGTTTGAATACTTTTATCAGGTCCTGCAGACTATCAAGTAGAAAACAAGGCAAGGCACTGCAAAGTTTTTTAACTCTCTATTTGTGCATGCCTGTTCCAGCAGTTATTTGATTTTAGTAATTTTTGACAGTGGGCTGGATGGTGGCGCAGTTTGTAGCACTGTTGCCTTGCAGCAAGAAGGTCCTGGGTTCGACTCCTGATCGGGGGTCTTTCTGCATGGAGTTTGCATGTTCTCCTCGTGCATGCGTGGGTTCTCACCGGGTACTCCGGCTTCCTCCCACAGTCTAAAGACATGCCTGTTAGGTTAATTGGTCTCTCTAAATTGGCCTTAGGTGTATGAATGAGTGTGTGCATGGTTGTTTGTGTGTTACCTTGCGATGGACTGGCGACCTGTCCAGGGTGTACCCCGCCTCTCGCCCATAGACTGCTGGAGATAGGCACCAGCTCCCCCGCGACCCACTATGGAATAAGCGGCAGAAACTGACTGACTAATTTTTAACAGTTTTATTATTGATTTGTTTTGTCTTGGATTTTTATAATATATATATATATATATATATATATATATATATATATATTTATTTTCTATATAAACATATTTTCATCTATGACTACTCCATCTACTCTGCTCAGTTCACCTACCCTGCTTTATACTTGATATCTACTATATTCAGCCTACTCCAGTGTCTGAGGCTCACTCCATCTACTCTGCCCCACAGTCTGAGATCTATCTTATCTACCCAACTTTTCAGCCTGAGGCCTACTCCATCTTTCTTGCTCTACAGCCTGAGGCTCGATTCACCTACCCTGCTCTACAACTCATTGTATTCCCCTTGCGCTGCAACATATTTCTGTCACTATGCTCTGCTTTTACCTGTACTGCTGTCTGAGGATGCGATGCACGATGCACCCCGTGATGGATGCGAAGCACACGATGCGAGGGGCACGATTAGGGCGAATAGAGCGAAGCAAAACCTGCAATGAATGAATGCAAGGCAAATTTTGCTGAATGTTACCATGACAACACAGATGATCCACGATTTTAGCATAGCATACTTGAAGATAAATGACATAATACTGAATTAGCTTAACTAAAAAGTCCCGAAACACATTTGACATACAGTAGCAAAACATCAACAGACTTTGCATACTGTATTCCAGTTATTATAATGACATTTTGGCATGACAGAGTTTTCCTTAGTGTCCCTCTTTAATGTGCCAAAACACATCTTATCAAGATTAATTTTATATCAGAAGACATTATTCTCCACAGTGGTGATTTTTAAGCAGACTGAACTGACCACAAAGGGGAATATTTGGACATATGAGGAGTGATGTAGCGATGGCGGTTTAAGCTAGCTTTTATAAAGACAGTAAACACAAGTCTGCTTCAAGTGGAAGCAGCTTTTTACTTTAACTTTTTACTTTAACTTTACTTTTTAGCTTTAACTTTTCTGATCTGCACCACATGAAATGACAGAGTGTAGTAACCGTACGTTATTTTCAAAACTATCTATCTGGATAATGAACTTGTAGTTCCGCTAAACCATGAGGTAATGCCTACCTCAACCCCAGATTTGCTGGCGCTGCCCTCCATCTTAAATGTATCGTCAGTCTAGGAAAATTCATACTTACAACTTGCAACTCACACACAAGTCAGGAACTTGAGCTCAGAGTTTTACACAAAGTTTTTAGCTTTGTATCTGTAAACAGATCTTCACAAAGAAAATTTGCAACTTGTGTAATTATTTTTTACAAGTACAAATCTGTTTTACACACACACACATTCTCATCTACACTTGCACAAAACTGAAATTTCCAGCGTTTTTGTTACAAAACTTAATTCACAACTATGCAGTCTGGTTTACAAGCACAACATATTTTTAACTGGAATTTGTCCTGGTCAAAATCCATACTTGCAAGGTGAAACTCACACGCAAGCTAGGGAACCTGAGCACAGACCTTTACAAATAGTTTTTAGCTTTGTGTCTGTAAATAGAGCTTAACAAAGACAATGTGCAACTTGTGTAATTATTTTTTACAAGTACAAATCTGTTTTACACACACACATTCTTATCTCCACATGCACAAAGCTGAAACACCGATCGTTTTATTTACAAAACCTAATTCACAACTACGCAGTCTGGTTTACAAGCACAAAATATTTATGACCTGAATTTGTAGAAAAGAGAGAGACAAGCTATTCTAGCATTACAATTTTTTGTAGAAAACTTCAAGAAATATTGATGGTTGTAGTCTGTCTTCAAGTGTAAGCTATATTTACCATGAAATCTATTTTTAGTTCACAACTTTTAGCATAATAATAGAAGGTTGGAAGACAAATTTTATTAATAGATATTGTTGGTTTTCTAAAAGGGAGTCCTTTGGAGAAAGGTGAAACATGTGGCAAATCTGTATTAAACAGAAAATTAGAATCCATGTAGAGTTGCAGTTCAAATTTTTTTCTGTCTCTATGGAGGTTTTAAAACAGTTTGAAGGTTTAGCCATATCATTGGAACAGTAAAAATGGACATTCAGAGCCTCCATGTGTGGACAGATGTGGCTAAAATGTCCTCAGTGCAGATTAGATTACCTGTTGCTAAACAGAACAAGCAGCTGCAGCAGACAAACTACTGGCTGTCTTCAACATAACTAATGATCTAGTTGAGATTATGGATTTATAAAATAAAAGAGGTTGCACCACAATTAAATAGTTGTATAGCAGTTACAGTATCCTAGAGAAGCTAGGCTTTAAAGGGCAACAAATTTGTCTTTCAAAAACGACTAACAATATCCAGTTTTTTTTTCCTTAAAATATTCAAGAACCATACTTTAGTAACTAAAATTACTGATGTTTTACATTAATTTTTTATCTGTCGTATGCAGGGAATGTGCATAGAGCAGCTGGTCCACAGCAGTGGCTCTTTGCTCAAAGGGTTGTGTCAGGGCTTAATTTGTTTTGCCACAGTCACGTGATCAATGACCTCCACAGCTCCATGTGAGACATCATGTAGTTGGAAGTATGGCACCTAGTTCTACTATTCAAGAACATGTTTGATGGTGATGTTTTAGACAACCGCTGAGCAACATATTAACAGACATTGAACCAATAGTCAATATACATATAGGCATCCGGAGAGGGCCGTGGGCGTGGCCACTAGAGCAAGGCCTGGGTTTGGGACTCGTTGGCAAGTGCCTGGTGGCTGGGTTACTCTTCATGGAAGAGATGCCATCCCCCTGCAGGAGGAACCACCAGGGACCAGTGCTAAGAAAATTGGCCAGCAGTTGAAGGTGGAGACCTCAGCGACCCAATCTCTGGATACTTAAATTGGCTCTAGGGACGTGGATTGTCATCTTGCTTGGGGGGCAGGAGCCTGAGCTTATGTGGGAGGTCGAGAGATATCAGATAGAAATAGTCCTTGAGAGTGGCTGGACTCTCTTCTTCTCTGGAGTGGCCCAAAGGGAGAGACTTGTTTTCCCCCCAGCTCAGCTGTCCCATGTTGGGGTTTATCCCGGTGGGGTTTACCCCGCATCCCTGCACCTTCAGGTCTAGGAGTGGTCTCTGACTGTAGTTTTGGCCTACGGGCCAAACAGCGGTGCAGAGTACCCAGCCTTCTCAGCATCCCTGTTGGGGGTGCTGGCCCATCTTGGGGACTGTATCATTCTGCTGGGGGACTTTAACGCCCATGTAGGAAACAACAGTGACACCTGGAGGGGTGTGATTGGGAGGAATAGCCTCCCTGATCTTAACCTGAGCGTTGTTTCATTATTAGACATCTATGCCAGTCACAAATTGTACATAATGAACACTTTGTTTAAACAAAATGATGTTCATCAGTGCACTGTGCACCAGGACACTCTAGGCAGAAGGACAATGATCGACTTTGTAGCTGGTCTTTGGATCTTCGGCTGCATGTCTTGAACAATCAGGTGAAGAGAGGGGCTGAGCTGTCCACTGATCACCACCTGGTGGTAAGTTGGATCCGCTGAAAGATGTGGAAGTTGGACAGATTTGCCAGGCCCAAGCATGTAGTAAGGGTCTCCTGAGATTGTCTGGCGGAACCTTTGGCCAGGGATGTATTCAACTCCCACCTCCGGTAGAGCTTTGACCAGATTCCAGGAGAAGTTGAAGACAAAGAGTCCGAGTAGACTATGTTTTCCAACTCTATTGTTGATGGTGCCACCTGTAGCTGTGGCCATAAGGCCTGAGGTGCCTGTCGTGGCAGCAATGCTTGAACCCGGTGGTGGACAGTGGCAGTAGGGGATGCCGTTAAGCTGAAGAAGGAGTCGTATCAGCTCTGGTTGGCTTGTGGGACTCTTGAGGCAGCTGATGGGTACCATGAGGCCAAGCATCCCATAGCCCAGGCGCTGGCGGACGCAAAAACTGGGAGGGCTTGGGAGGAGATTGGTGAGGTCATGGAGAAGGGCTACCATTTCTGGCAAACCATCCAGTGCCTCAGGAGAGGGAAGCAGTGCTTTGCCAACACTGTTTACGGTGGGGGTGGGGAGCTGCTGACCTCGACGGGGAACATTATTGGGTGGTGGAAGGAGTACTTTGAGGATCTCCTCAATCCTAGCGTCACGCCTTTCCAGGTGGAAGCAGAGACCGGGGACTCAGAGTTGGACTCGCTCATCACCCAGGCAGGAGTCAATGAGGTGGTAAAAAAGCTTTGAGGTATCAAGGCTTTGGGGGTGGATGAGATCAGCCCTGAGTACCTCAAGTCTCTGGATGTTTTGGGGCTGTCCTGGCTGACACAAGAAGGGGGACCGGAGTGTGTGTTCCAGCTACAGGGGATCACACCTCATAGTTGGAACACATACTCCTGTCCACCTCCCTGGTAAGGCCTATGCTGTGTTGAAGAGGAGAGTCCGGCCCTAGAACACTGGACCAGCTTTACACCCTCTACAGGGTGCTTGAGGGTTCATGGGAATCTGCCCAACCGGTCCACATGTGTTTTGTGGACCTGGAGAAGGTATTTGACCATGTCCCTCATGGTTCCCACTCCCACTGCTCCAGGAGAATGGAGTCAAAGCCCTTTATTAGGGGCTATCCACTAAGTCTGACCTATTTCTGGTGCATGCTGGACTCTGGCAGGGTTGCCCTTTGTCACCGGTCCTGTTCATAATTCAATTCAGTTTTATTTATATAGTGACAATTCACAACACATGTTGTCTCAAGGCACTTCACAAAAGTCAGGTACATACGTTCCAATTAGTCCTAACCATTGAACAGTGCAGTTAGAGTTAGTTATTTATTCAAACTGGATAAAAAGTTTTTCTGTCTAAGGAAACCCAGCAGATTGCATCCAGTCAGTGACTTGCAGCATTCACTCCTCCTGGATGAGCATGTAGAGACAGTGGACAGTCACTGGCGTTGACTTTGCAGCAATCCCTCATACTGAGCATGCATGTAGCGACAGTGGAGAGGAAAAACTCCCTTTTAACAGGAAGAAACCTCCAGCAGAACCAGGCTCAGTGTGAGCAGCCATCTGCTACGACCGACTGGGGGTTAGAGAGAACAGAGCAGAGACACAAAGAGAACAAAGAAGCACTGATCTATGTACTTTCTATGGGAAGGAAAAGTAAATGTTAATAGATGTAGCTCCTTTAGTCGTTTCACCTAGAAAGAAAGAACATATAAACTCTGAGCCAGTTTTCAAGGTTAGAGTCTGAAGAAAGCACATATAATCAGTTACAGTAAAAGCTCAGTCAATCACCATGTCTAGGAGAGAGAAAGGGTTAAACACTAAAAGACAGGGCCATGTGGATCATCGGTAGAGGGTGAGCATTAAGTTGTTGCCAGCAGAAGCTTGGAGGATTCCCCTCTCCAGAAAGGTGTCACAGGTAGACACAGATTCAGGCCAGGTGTAGCTTCTAGGGAGAGAAAAGAGAGAGAACAAAGTGAACAAAGCTGAAATAACAGCAAATAATGCAAAATTGGAGAGTAGCGTGAGATTGTAGCAAAGAGGGAAAATGGTCATTATGTCCTCCAGCAGCCTAAGCCTATAGCAGCATAACTACACAGAAAGTTTCAGTTCAGATTATTTAGTTAAACGGCGCTTATTTACAACATTGTCGTCTCAAGGCACCCCACAAAGGGTCCCACTGATGGTCATTGTTATACTAAAAACCACAACGATTGGGATACCTCTCTCTGTCAGACTATATTATAACCATTGGAAAAGAGAAGGGGTCATACAGGTAGCAGAAATGGAAGGTGTGTTTGCATGGACAGGATTTCTAGGCACAGCCAAAGGGCCGGAGGGGGTCTGGTTTGGGGACCAGTGGATTTTGTCTCTCCTTTTTGCAGATAATGTGGTCCTGCTGGCCCCCTCTAGCCAAGACCTACAGCATGGATTGGGGCAGTTCGCAGCCCAGTGTGATGCGGCGGGGTTGAGGATCGGGTCCTCCAAGTCTGATGCTGTGGTTCTCAACTGGAAAAGGGTGGCTTGCCCTCTACAGGTTGGAGGGTAGCTTCTGCCTCAAATGGAGGAGGTGTTGTTTATGATTGAGGAGAGACTGGAGCAGGAGATTGACAGACAGATTGGTGTGGCTTTTGCAGTAACGAGGACACTGTGTTAGTCTGTTGTTGTGAAGAGAGAGCTAAGCCCAAAGGCGAAGCTCTTGATTCACTGGTCGATCTATGTTCCTACCCTCACCTTGGCGTGAACTTTGATTGAAAAAATGAGATCCCAGATACGAGTGAAATGAGCTTCCTCTGTAGGGTGGCCAAGCTCTTCGTCCTATCTTTAAGGGAGTGCTCGTCTGGGAGGAACTTGAAGTAGAGAAACTGCTCCGCCACATTGAGGGGAGTCAGTTGACATGGCTCAGGCATCTGTTTTGGTTGCTTCCAGGACACCTCCCTGGGAGGTGTTCCAGGCACGTCTCACCAAGAGGAGGCCCAGGGGACGCCCAGGGGATGCCCCAGGGGACGTTGGAGGGACTATGTATTTTGCCTGGCCTGGGAATGCCTTGGGTTTCCTCCAGAGGAGCTGGAGGACGTGTCTGGGGAGAGGAAAGTCTGGGCGTCTCTGCTTAGTCTGCTGTCCCCGCGACCCGGTCCCAGATGAGCGGAAGACATGACAAGACTTCTTCCCTCATGTCAAAAACATGGAAGCAGGTACTTTACAACACATGCTTCTAAGCTATAAGATTTTCTTATCTATCACATAAATTTTTTTTTATCTAGTATATTTAGAAAAAAACTGTCCAGAGTGCAATCATGATGAAGCCAGAGGAGGAGCTAGAGAGGGGGCCGGGGGTGCACTGGATGTTTTTTTTTTACTTTTTATTTATTATCCAATAGTCTTATATTAATTTTAACAGATTCAACCTTATCCCAGTTTACATTTTAAGTCTTATTTGCATCATATTTATACAATTCTTCCTTTTGGACATTTAATCTACATTAATTATACATATTGTTTAGTTTCGACTGGGAAAGACTAACAAATACAACTCCTTCGGATAAACAACGGTCCCATTAATAAAGGTTAATATACATTAACTACAGCTATGAATCCACAATAATTACAATGAAAGTCATAACATTAGACATAAAACATATTAAATAAAAAATAAAAGCTTCATAGTACATAGTAGTAATGGCATTCACTCTATTCCTTTCTCCCTTATACTAATGTACAAGCATGCAACTAATGGTGTCAGGATTGCAACATGAATCTTTATATTGGTTTCCATTTTGATTCAAACGTCTTCACCTTAAATTGTAGTATAGCTGTTGTTTTTTCCATAGTATAGATCTTTTTAACTCTATCTCTCCACTGCATAATGCTTGGAGGATGTGGACTCAGCCAGACAGATGTAATACATTTCTTCGCAATCAGAAGCAAGACTCTAATTAAGTACCTATTACCTTTGCTTATCCTATCTGAGGAAATTACTCCCAGAATGTATACAGATGGTTCCAAGTCTAAATGAATGCCTAAAATGTTTTTCATATCTGTTTGTACATCTTCCCAGAATTTGACCGCTTTTGGACAATCGCAAGATATATGAGTAAAGTCTCCCACCCCACCATAATTTCTCCAGCAAAACCGAGAAACCCTACTACTGTACCTAGATGTGATGATTGGAGTGCTAAAGAAACGCATCTTAACTTGCCAGTCAAACTCCCTCCATATCGGGCTATTGGTTAATTTATGTCCTGAGCTAAATGTTTCCTCCCATTCTTCATCTGTTATCGTCATATTAGCCTCCAACTTCCAAGTTTAATCTGTGACACCATATTTAATATCCGTCTAATATAATTTGCTCCCTGCCTGCCAGGTATAAATCCCGTTTGGTCTGGATTGATCAATTTGTTTATATATTTTTGAATTCTTTGCGCTATTATACTCATTAAGATTTTTAAGTCATTGCATAGTAAGCAACGGGGCTATATCCTTCACACATAGTTGGGTCTTTACCATCCTTATGTATTACTTAGTGCATATCGTTAGCATATCGTTAGCATATCGTTAGTGATTATAACCATTGGAAAAGAGAGGGGGTCATACAGGTAGCAGAAATGGAGGGTGTGTTTGCACCTCAACCATAAGTGAGTCGGTTTAGGCTAATCCTGACTCCCCCTTACTCCATCCAACGGGAAAAGGGAAGAAGAGGGGGAAAAAAATAAGGAAGATAGCTCAGGAAAACCTAAGCCACTCTAACTATAAGCTTTATAAAAAAGGAAGTTTTAAGCCTAGCCTTAAAAGTAGACAGGGTGTCTGCCTCACGGCAAAAAAACTGGGAGCTGGTTCCACAGGAGAGGAGCCTGATAATAAAGGATCGCCCCCCAATTCTACTTCTAGAGACTCTAGGAACCACCAGTAAACCTGCAGTCTAAGAACGAAAAGGGTGTTTTGGGGAAAAATGGAACAATCAGATCTCTGATGTATGATGGAGCTAAAATCATTAAGGGCTTTATATGTGAGGGGGAGAATTTTTAAAATTTTATTCTGGATTTAACAGGGAGCCAATGAAGGGGAACTAAAATAGGAGAAATATGATCTCTCTTTTTAATTTTCATCAGAACTCTTGCTGCAGCATTTTGAATCAGTTTAAGGCTTTAACTGCATTTTGGGACATCCTGATAGTAAAGAATTACAATAGTCCAGCCTTGAAGTAACAAATGCATGGACTAGTTTTTTAGCGTCACTCCTGGACAGGATATTCTAATTTTTGGAATGTTCCGGAGATGAAAGAAGGAAAACCTAGAAAACCTGTTTAAAAGGGATTTAAATGACATGTCCTGGTCAAAAAAACACCAAGGTTTTTTATTTATTACCCGGGGGTCAGTTAACGCCATCCAGGTTAAGTGATTGACTAAGCAGTTTCTTTTTTTAAAACTCCGGACCAAAGACGACAACTTTGTCCTGTCTGAATTGGAAGCAGAAAATTTTAAGGTCATCTAAGCTTTTATGTCTTCAAGACATGCTTGTAGTCTATCTAAACTCCAATCTAAAAATACCTCCTCTAATTATTTTTTGCCTTATAAGCTTACCCATTAATTTTATCCCCCAATTTTTGTTTCATTTTCCAGATCTTTGATTTTTTTCCCAAATTTCCCTTTGTTCTTTCATTCTAGCCCTTTTGAGTCTGGATGAAATTTTATATTTTTCCCCCTCTTTTCACCGCTTTCCCCTTCCCACAAAATTGTTGGTGAGACCTCACCTTATCATTTATTTCGAAATAATCCCTAAGTGCTTCCTTTAATTCTTTTCAAAATTTTTATGGATATAATTGACACGTTCGTTCTCCAAATTTAAACACGCTTTTCATCTGTATTTAATGTTAACACAATGGGGGATCACTAAGAGTTATACTTTCTATATTACATTTTATTACCTTATGTATATGTTGCTGAGATATATACAGGTAATTTATTCGAGAGTAACTTTTGTGTGGATGTGAGTAGAATGTATAGTCTCTTTTCTTGAGGTTGATATTTCTTCATGCATCAACAAGACCAAGTTCCTTGGTAATGTTATTCATCATTCTAGATCTCTTTGTCTGCGGTCCATCATCTGAAGGGTACCTATCTAATATATTGTTTTAAACCATATTTAAGTCACCCACCATCAGAATTAGTCCCTCTTCATCATTAGTTATTATTTTGACTATTTGATCAAGGAAAGTATCTTTCTTCTCATTTGGGAAATATACATTTATTACTGAGATTCTCATACAGTACAGACCAAAAGTTTGGACACACCTTCTCATTCCTTATTTTCATGACTATGAATATTGTAGCTTCACACTGAAGGCATCAAAACTATGAATTAACACATGTGGAATCATATACTGAACAAAAAAGTATGAAACAACTGAAAATATGTCTTATATTCTAGGTTCTTCAAAGTAGCCACCTTTTGCTTTGATTACTGCTCTGCACACTCTTGGCATTCTGTTGATGAGCTTCAAGAGGTAGTCACCTGAAATGGTTTTCCAACAGTCTTGAAGGAGTTCCCAGAGATGCTTAGCACTTGTTGGCCCTTTTGCCTTCACTCTACACATAATTCCACGTGTTAATTCATAGTTTTGATGCCTTCAGTGTGAAGCTACAACATTCATAGTCATGAAAATAAACAACTCTTTGAATGAGAAGGTGTGTCCAAACTTTTGGTCTGTACTGTATGTCCTATATGTTGTACCACCATTACATACCTTCCTTCTTTATCCTTAACCTCTTTATCAACTTCAAACAATAACCCTTTCTTGATCAAGATCGCAACCTGACCTACCCACTCCCTTTTCAGTTTTCTGTGTTTGATCTCCGTTAGGTGTGTCTCTTGTAATAAAGCTATCGAGCATTGTAAGTTCTTTAATTTAGTCAAAATCTTCTGTTTAATAGGATGATTTAATCCGTGGACATGATAAGATACTATATTTAGCTTGTTCATTATATTATTATGTCTAAAGTTGTGTTGGACCCGCCACCTTTTTGAAAAGAAAAATATGTTACACACACCATAACCTCAAAGAAAAAGAAAAAACAAAAACAGAGTATAAACACGCTTTTTAGAACAGGAACTTCCAAACACTGCCTGTAACATGAACACAGGTCTTCCAAGTGTCCCATCATCAGAAAGCTGTGGCCTGCTCTCTAACAGAAAAGCACTTAGTGCATTAACAACTTCCAAATAGTTGTCTAAAGTCCTAAAGACTCAACCTCCTCAATACTACTCCTTAAGGAACACATTTTTCTTCTAATCTAATGAATTATGTAACTATTAGCAGGTTTTTTTCTTTCTTTTTTTTCCATTTCTTTCTTCCCTCTTTTTCTTTTCTTTTCTTCCTTCCTTCCCACTGCTTTCCTTACAATTCGTGACAATTAACCTCTCTATAGGTACCTGCAACTATGCATACCTACATATAGATGATATTTAACGGTACCCTTGCGGATGACGTCATCACTTCAGGAGGACCCTCAGCTCCACCTCTGTCATTCCGGGCTGCCTCCGTTTTCCCCTATGTCTGGTTACCGATGTGGTCTGCACCACCATCTGGTGAATTTCCTCCAATCTGTCCTCCTTCACATTGATGCCCATCTCGTTCAGCATAGGCGCCACTTCTTGTGGTGCTTCAAGGACGATGTTCTGTCCATGAGCTCCTTCATGTTCATTTCTAGCCTCGCCAATGCTCTCTTGTTTTCTCCTACCGCATCAGCGTGTTCTTTCTGTAATCCCGGTAGCTCGTAGAGAATGGCCGAATTCCGGTCCTCATTCTGCAGCTCTGAGTGCCCCACCCCAGGGCTCTGTACCTTCGCTGCTCCGGTGTTCTTTTCTCTTGCGCCTTTCTCTTCCATACTTCTTCCAATCTTAACCATATTTTCCATGGGACCTCTATGTCAGTTTAGGGATAGATATTCCTTATTTTTTTTTATGACTTTGACTTATGTTAACGCTGATTTTAGTCGTGTTCTTCGGAGTAGTCTTTCTTCCTGCCGTTTACAACGTGGCGCCACCGGAAGTTACTACCTGCTTTTAACTGCAGAAACCTGATACTAGCTGATATTTATGAGCTGAGTTACTTGACAGCATGGCTGTAAAAAATAATCTTCATCGGGCAACACTACCAGAAGGATGATGAAGCAAGCGTTTGATCTGACATACTGACAAGCACAAAAATGATGTTCACTCTTCTGTTTAAACTGTGGACAAACTGGAGCACATATGTCAAGTCACGCATAGAAGTAACCTTGGAATGTCCTTACCAATACTTACCTTTGTATGTCTGATGGTGGAGATAAAACAGGGCCAGAACACATCAAAGAAAATAACACCAAGTAAAACAATATTAACTGTAGAAGAGTGACTGGTGTAGACCCTTATTAAAGCACCAGATCAACTTGTCTCTGCAGGACACTGTAAACTATCCCTTCAATTTCACATTTTGTCTGTTTGTCTGTTAGCGATTTGTCTGACACACTGGATTTACTTTAATTTAGGGTTTCCTCACCAAATGGAACAGTTTGTAATCACGAACCTATAGCTAAATGTGTTATGAAAAGCTGATCATTTGATGTGGAGGAGCCTATGTTAATCAGTGGGACTCAGATGGCAGCAAAGTCGCACTTTGATTGGACTATGCACTTTTAAAACCAACTTATTTGCACAGTACACTGTAAGTTTAAAATTGTATGCATTCTGAAATGAGCTCACAGTTTAAAAAGTGTTTCTTTATATATCTCATATTATTTTGAATTGGAATTATATTAAAATACTAACTAGGAAAATGTGGGAGTATATCACTATTTCACAAGGTGTATATCATTGCTGATGTTTGTAAAACATTATCTGTTAGAGATTTAAATGTGTAAGTTCTACATTCCAAAGTAAAATAAAAATTATGATATTAAAGGGAAGTTTTAAAATTTCCTGCTGTCTGTGTTAATAGTGATCACAAGATGATCTGTTGCTTAAATTGGCACTGCTGCTCTTACGGAGCTAGGTTGGGGCTAAACTATGTTCAGAAAAATAATAAATTACACTGAATAAAAAACCTAAACTAATATAAAATTGAAATTGAAAAAAAAAAGTTCAAAACTTTTTTAAATTCACTTTTAATTGTTTTATTTATTTTTTCAGTTTCAAACTCTTGCCCTAGTTTGGAGTAGGTCGGGGCCTCAGACGACAGGGGTGTGGAATCAGTTCCACTGACAGTTCAATAACGGCTGAACAAAACATTCCCAGCTGTTGAATTCAGGAACCATGGGAACTGGAAGTGTCTTTAAAATATCATCAATGTTCTATGTTTATATGATTTGTTTTAAAAAGTAACATGCCTCACTGATCTAAGCTGTTTATGTCAACACACTCTATTTTGATATTGAGGAATTTGCGCAGCATTTTCAGTCCTTGTTGGATATTTCCCATTGTTCTAATTATAAATATGGATATATTATTTCATATTTAATATTAATATTTTAATATTTTATTAAATAATATTTCGGTCTGTTAAGGGTTGTCCTGTGAATACCAGCCCAGTAAGGCGGTGGGATTAGGACAAAACTAAAAGGGTGAGCCAAGCTCTGACATTATTGAACAGCAAAACTCTGCACACACATGGAATTAATTCACACAATTTCTTAAAATACAAGAATTTATTAACAAAAATAAGTCAACTCAAGTCAAACATATTTCAGTCAACAAACTCTTCACCATACTAAAAAAATCCAACTAAACTACCAAGCAGAATTAAAGAATAAGGAAGACTAATGGGCTATGTACAATATAAACAAGTTGATCAAAGATGGTTGAAAACCATGACCAAAAGAGTGATGCAACATTACCATGCAATGTTTATGTTGGAAAACCAAGGATTATCTTGAAGAATCTGGAAGTGAAGTGAACTTAGTCTTGGAACCAACTTAGGCAATAATTGGCATACCTTTAGACAACCATTCACAATGCAAGATCAGATAAAATATTATTTTAATAAAATATTTTAAGAATGATTTGCTGAATAAAACCAACCCTCTGTATGACTAATTCTCAACGTGTGTTTAATTAGCTGCCTTTATTTATTAAAATAATATTTAAAGAAATATTATTTTGAATAAGAACCAAATCTTTGAAAAATGGGCTTAATTATGTTACTTAGTTATCAAGTTTAGTAAAATAATATTTAGGGAAATATTATTTTACTGGATTGAAAACTAACAACCTTTTTGGGTAAATGATCTTTAGTAGGCAAGCACGTGTTCTTAGCTGTTAGCAGTTAAAGCTAACAAAAGAAGCTTATAGCTTAGCACCAGAATCAAACACACCTTTAAAATACCATTAATAAAAGGGTTCAAATGCGTAAGCGTAAAGGATCTTCTGTGTTTAAAATCACCCTTTAAATAAAGTTTGTCTTAACTTTAAATAACAAACAAACACAGAACACATAAACTGAGCACATGTGCTGAGCAGATAATCTGCTAGCACTAAGATAGCTGAGTTTTCAACACTAACAAAACCAAACATAACGAAAAATGTTTAGATTATTTCATTCTAAACTACTTCTCTCTCTGCCCAAAACTACCTCTTACGTGAACCGTGCTGAGGAAAAGTTGTCCGGGCGACGAAGTTGGAGAAGGCATCCACAGTAAACAATGGGTTAGCTGCAGCTAACCTCTGTAGCTGTGGGGTGGGTTGGCTCGCTCTGTTAGCCGGCCAAACTGCAGGTTACTGCTGTAACCACGGTGATGCGGTCCCGTTGTCCTTCCTTCAGACCGGGAAAACTGCTCCACTCGGCTTTGTAGAGACAGGGTCTGCTGGGAACTCTTTGAGAGAGTAAGTCAAGCAATACTTGTACCTTAATTACCCCCGTTCATGAATGAATACTGGATACACAAACAGCAATTCATTCCTACTTAACTTAGTGCATATGATGGCGTGATCATATGACACTCTTGAGTCCACTGTTACCCCTTTTCCTGGCTGTGCTGGAAGTAGGTTAATGCAATTTATTTTGATTTTGAAAGTTCCAAAAAAGTTCGTACTGGCCTTTCATTTTTTAACCATGGCTGTGGGGTCCCAACACCATGCTCTCAAAGTAAAGCAGGAAAACCGCCAGCCCGCAGCAAGAGTATCCAACCACTACAGCCAAGTGGGACATGCTGTCTGTCATGTTGCCACACCCCTCTTATATGATTTTAAGATCAAGATTGCTCAACAGACAGTTGCTCAAAGACATTCACATTATTATCAAATCGCAATGTCACATATAACATTTCTCTTTTCCTTGTTTAAAAAGTAAAAAATTTGACAGAAGGGCCGGACCAGGAGCAGATGGACTGAGTGTTTTGGTAATTCACCTCATAAGAGAAAAAATAAATAAATAAATAACATGGGATATGTAGAAAACGTGCTTTAATTTCAATAGAAAATTAACAAAAGCATTACAACAAAATATCTCTTCCAAGACCCACAGCATTTATTCATTGAAATGACTCTTAAAACACTGAAAATTAAATGAACAACATGCAGCTTTCTTAAAAGCATTGTTTATATTGAGAAGGCAATGCACCTGCACACCACTTATGTGCACACCCTAACAGAAATGACGTGTAACATGTAAATGCATTTTTAAGAGCAGAAAAACTTACTTTTAAATTCAGTGGGAACAGTGTTGTTGGAGTCCCTTTTTAACCAGCGCGCCAAAGTTCTCGAGTAAGTTTTGTTGTGGCGATTCTAAGGACGGATCTAAGGTGTTTGCAGTCAACTTGGATCTGTGGCTGGCTTTGTTGAAGTTCATGACGCTAAACGTCTGTTCACGCACATAAGTCGAGCCGAACAATGCCAGCATCTTCTGTGCCGTCCTCCGGAGGTTTGGAAACACCAATGATGCATAAAAGTCATTCAGTTTAAGAGACTTGAACTTCTCTTTTAAGACAGCGTCAGCCTGAAGGTCGATCAATTCCAGCAGCTTGGTTTTGAAGGCTTTCATGTTTGTGTACAGGTCATGCACAAACCGATCCTTCCCCTGGATGTTCACGTTCAGCTCATTCATGTGTGCAAATATATCCACAGCAAACGCAAAGTCACAAAGCCAATTCTTGTTGATCAACTCGGGAAATTTGTCGGCCCTCCCAAGTAACTCTAAAAATGCACCGATCTCCTCTTTGAGGTCCCACACTCGTTGAAACACTTTGCCCAAGCTTAACCAGCGGAAACGGGAGTGATAAAGTAGGTCCTGGTGATCTGCATCAGTTTCCTCCAGGAACGTGATGAACAGACGGTGCTGAAGTCCCCTTGCACGTATAAAGTTGACCAGTTTTACGACAGGATTCACAACATGATTAAGCTGTAATACAGATTTACATACAGACTCCTGGTGGATGAAGCAGTGAAGGAAAATAACATCCTGGTCGGGATTTACTTTTTTCACTGTATCCTGGTAAAATAATTCTGCCAGATATAATAATACGGCCTCAACCTCACCCCAGTCCGGATGTCGTGAGGAAGAACAGATGAAGAGCAGGAAATTAAGATTAACACAAGTTTAATTTGGTAAATAAGTCCAATGGTTTCCAATGCATAATTAAATACAAAAAAGAATGATACAAAGAAAGAAAGATTACCTAAGGCCTTAGGGAGAGACTCAAAGATCTGCAAAATAGGCTGTATTCACCAAGTGGTCTGTCTGACCATCAGTTTTAAAGGTTTTTATACCCTCAATGAACTTCAAAGCTGACTGACTGAAACCTCCCCTCCAAGAATAAGCTAACCCCCGCTGTAAATAAGCTAACCCCCATGGGAGTACTTTATTATCTATACCATGCCCAACAACCGGCATTTATTGCTTACAGCTGCTGGAAACATCCTGACCTGGGGTTCACCCTTGCTCCAGCCTGAAGCCTGCTGTGACTCTGTGACTTCTCTCCCCAAGGCTCACACATGTTATATCTCAGTTTTATGGTTACACATGCAAACTGAACACATGGTATGAAACTAAATCATTTTAATTCTCAAAAATCCCCCCTTTTGACCTCTGTAAAAGAGGTCAATATTCAAAGACGTAGTAATGATAAGTAACAAATAAAAGAATAATAAGGTCAAAATAGGCACACCAAAAGATTAGTACTCTGCAAAGTAATAAAGGAAAGCAATGAATTATAACTGGGCCACTAATTCCCAACCTTCAGCAACAACATTTTGCATCATATTATATGGAGGTGGCTGACGAGTGAGTGCCCCTTTTTCAATAGTTGACATTATAAGTCTTACTGTAAGTGAGCGAATACATGGTACACAAAAACATCCACACGTTACTCAAAAAAACAGCCAACAACATGTCCAGAGCCAATCTATTCTGCACAGCCATAAGAGAAGTAGGCGCCAGCTGTTCTGCCAACCCTTCAACCACATCTTATGTCAGATTTGCCAGCCTTAAGACATTGTAATGTATGTAATTGATCCTGTCTACATTCTTATTTGGGGTTACAGGAAAAACTGCTGAAATTACAGGTAAATTTTCGAAACCAGCTGCCACTTGATCAACTAATTTATACTCGTCAGGAACTACACGTGGAACACCAATTACATCAATATATGTTAATGAACTGTCCATTCCTCCATGTGGTGGTGTTTCCCCCCACAGAAGCAATGGAGCTACCAACCTCACCATTGCACAGGTTCCTACTGCAAGGATAAATCCTCTTCAGCTCAGTGCGATCACTGGTGAGCCTCCTGATCCAGGGGATTATTATGCCCCTTTTAAGAAACCTCTGGTGCCTTTGACCTTTTAGGCTCCTCTGCTGGTGCACACTGGCTCCAGTGATACCAGGTTTCTCCTTTTCCTCTTAGACGAACCGCATGAGATGTTCTTTCCAGGACTTTCCAGGACTTCCAGAACGGGCCTGTGAACCTGGGTTCCTGCCACTTCCACTTGATGACCTTGAGCCACACCCAGGTGACTCCTGGTACCACAGGGGGGCCTCTTGTTCCCTCAGGTCCTCTGGAGAACTCTGCTGCTAGGGTCTGCAACTCATTAAAGAAAGTGTTAGAAGATAATTGTGATAATTGTGTTTTCAATGTTTGGTTCATTCTTTCAACCTTGCCTTGTGACTGAGAACGATATACTGTACCGAAAGCATGTTTCAGTCCCAAAATTTGTTTCACCTGTTGCAGATCTTTGTTCCTGAAATGAGTTCTATTATCAGATCTTATCTTTTCCGGGAAGCCATGTCTGGGAATGTAATGATTAATTAAACATTTCACCACAGATTTGCTGTCTTCCTTTCTTGTGGGCCATGCCTCAGGAAGTCCTGAATATCCATCCACACGGACCAACATGTATCTACAGGGGTTGGACAATGAAACTGAAACACCTGACATTTTAGTGTGGGAGGTTTCATGGCTAAATTGGACCAGCCTGGTAGCCAGTCTTCATTGATTGCACATTGCACCAGTAAGAGCAGAGTGTGAAGGTTCAATTAGCAGGGTAAGAGCACAGTTTTGCTCAAAATATTGAAATGCACACAACATTATGGGTGACATACCAGAGTTCAAAAGAGGACAAATTGTTGGTGCACGTCTTGCTGGCCTATCTGTGACCAAGACAGCAAGTCTTTGTGATGTATCAAGAGCCACGGTATCCAGGGTAATGTCAGCATACCACCAAGAAGGACGAACCACATCCAACCGGATTAACTGTGGACGCAAGAGGAAGCTGTCTGAAAGGGATGTTTGGGTGCTAACTCGGATTGTAGCCAAAAAACATAAAACCACAGCTGCCCAAATCATGGCAGAATTAAATGTGCACCTCAACTCTCCTGTTTCCACCAGAACTGTCCGTCGGGAGCTCCACAGGGTCAATATACATGGCCGGGCTGCTATAGCCAAACCTTTGGTCACTCATGCCAATGCCAAACGTCGGTTTCAATGGTGCAAGGAGCGCAAATCTATGGCTGGGGACAATGTGAAACATGTATTGTCCTCTGATGAGTCCACCTTTACTGTTTTCCCCACATCCGGGAGAGTTACGGTGTGGAGAAGCCCCAAAGAAGCCTACCACCCAGACTGTTGAATGCCCAGAGTGAAGCATGGGGGTGGATCAGTGATGGTTTGGGCTGCCATATCATGGCATTCCCTTGGCCCAATACTTGTGCTAGATGGGCGCGTCACTGCCAAGGACTACCGAACCATTCTTGAGGACCATGTGCATCCAATGGTTCAAACATTGTATCCTGAAGGCGGTGCCGTGTATCAGGATGACAATGCACCAATACACACAGCAAGACTGGTGAAAGATTGGTTTGATGAACATGAAAGTGAAGTTGAACATCTCCCATGGCCTGCACAGTCACCAGATCTAAATATTATTGAGCCACTTTGGGGTGTTTTGGAGGAGCGAGTCAGGAAACGTTTTCCTCCACCAGTATCACGTCATGACCTGGCCACTATCCTGCAAGAAGAATGGCTTAAAATCCCTCTGACCACTGTGCAGGACTAGTATATGTCATTCCCAAGATGAATTGACGCTGTACTGGCCGCAAAAGGAGGCCCTACACCATACTAATAAATTATTGTGGTCTAAAACCAGGTGTTTCAGTTTCATTGTCCAACCCCTGTATATCCTCTTGCTGTGGATACCATGTCTGTGAAGTCAGTGATGATCTCCTTCCCATGTTGGGTGTAGTTTTTAAACTTACTTGGAAATGGATGCACAGTAGGTTTTGGATTAAATTGTCCACAAATAGAACAGTTCCTGATCTTCTCTCTCACCATATCTTTTAAATATGGGCGCCACCATTGTTCCAAGTTAATTTGTGAAATACCTACATGTGCTTTCCATGTGCCTCTTCCAAAATGTGTTCCAAATGTGTAATGTTTGGTGGCATCACAATTTTACCCTCAGGGCCTCTCCACAGGCCATCTACCTCTTTTGCACCTTTTCTCTTCCACACAGTAAGTTCTTCAGGGGAGACCCCCTTTTTGTTGTTTAATTTTTTTCCAAAGTTAGATGTTCAAAGGTTTCAGCTTCAACACTTACTAAATTGAAGCTGACTGTATAACCCGCCGCAGTTTTTGCTGCTAAATCTGCTGCGGCATTTCCCTTTGCAGTCATACTGTTTAAGAAATCATGACCTCTACATTTGATTACAGCTACCCTTTTAGGCAACAACGAAGCTTCTGCCAAAAATCTCATTTCATTTTCATGTTTGATCGGCTTCTGTGCTGCAGTCACAAATCCACATCTCAACCATTGTTTCAAATCAACATGTACATCTCCTGTTACATATGCAGAATCAGTAAAGATATTTACATCCTGGCCTTCTGTCAGCCTCAAGGCTTCAATTACTGCCAACAGTTCAGCTCTTTGTGCTGACTGAGCTCCAGACAGTCTCTCTGCTTTTAACTGTGTGAATCTCTGTGGTGAATGCTCCACTACTCCATAGGCAGCTTTAAGGGCATCCGTGTCATGTTTAAAACAGCATCCTTCAGTAAAAATGTTGCGGACACTGTTTCCAGCCAGTGGTTGTAATTCCAGATGGCTCCCCCATTCCCATTTGCTCAGCCATGTTTACCTCTTCATGTGTAAAAGTTAGATTTGGGGCCTGCAAAACCCTGCTAAGGCGCTGTTGTTGTAATGTAGTTAGAGTGAAAATTTCTGAGTTTCCATATGCGACCACACTGTGTGATGTTAATACAGTGAGTGGGTAGCCAATAACAACATGCAAAGTTTTTTGAATAGCTTTGATAACGCCTGCTGCATGACGGGTTATCTAGCATGCAGCTAACATACTGAAGCACCTCTCTGTGTCCCCCTTTTTTCTGAAACAACAAGGCGTTCACGACAGTGGCCGTTACAGAAACATCCAAATAAAAAGGTAGACAGTAATCAGGAAGAGCCAATTGTGCAGCAGATGACAGCAGCTGTTTAAGTGTAATGAATGCCTCCTCTGCTTCTGTTGTCCAGTGCAGTGTTGCATTAAGATTTCTCATACCGTGCGCCTTTACCACAAATCTCAGCGGCATTTTCAAACCAGTGTAATCAGGGATGTAGTTTCTGCTATAGCCTGTCAAACTCGAAAATGACAAGTCTTTCACCACACGTGGTTTAGGATGATGTAAAATAGCAGATTTGTGCGCAGAAGACATATGGGTTCCTGATGCTGAAATAACCCTTCCTAGAAAATTAACCTGTTTCCTCACAATCTGTATTTTGTTCCTGCTTACTTTGAAACCTTTCTCTGCACGATGTAAAAGAATAGATTTAGCTTCAAGACACGCGGTTGCTGTTTTGGCTGCAATCAGTAAATCATCAACACACTGAATTAGGGTCACATCAGCTGGCAACACGCAGTCCTGGAGCTGCTGTTTGAGAACCTGATTAAAAATACCTGGGGATAAGGCAAACCCTTGAGGTAATCTGGAGTATCTCAGTTGTTGATTCTTATAAGTAAACGAAAAGACATCCCTGCAGTGCTCAGCTAGAGGGAGGCAGAAGAAAGCGTTAGTAAGATCTATACATGTGAACACTTTGAGGGATCCAGGGATGCCAATGCAACATGTGGATTTGGAACAGTTAGTGTTGGTGTTTTCAGAACTCTGTTATTGGATCTTAAATCGAGAGCCATTCTGTATTTAACAGTACCTTTCTTTTCTACCGGCAGAATGGGGGTGTTCCAGGCAGACTGGCAGGGTTCTAACACTCCTGCTTTTAACACTAGAACTCC
Organism: Crenichthys baileyi; assembly: GCA_036173005.1. Classification (NCBI taxonomy): domain Eukaryota; kingdom Metazoa; phylum Chordata; class Actinopteri; order Cyprinodontiformes; family Goodeidae; genus Crenichthys; species Crenichthys baileyi. The sequence continues at coordinate 114,676 of JAHHUM010001028.1, forward strand.
CAGAGTCGTCAGTTTGATGGTTTTGAAAGTTTGACATGCCATAACTCTGGTTTAGTAAAACTCTTATCTTCCTGGCATCCTGACTTTTTCTAAACCTGTGTCTTTTGTATTCCTTTGTCTCTTTAAAAAAAAAAATAACAAAGCAAATAAAAGATCTAATTATTTCTACCTCTAACTACCACAGCCGCTATTTTGACGGCTCTATTATTTACATCGATATTTTTTCCCCACTGCTGACTATACGCGCGAGCGTTGCCTGGCAACCGCCACTCTAGAACGCAGTCTGAGAAGGAGATTGTTGGCATCCTACAAATAGCTTCTAGGATATTTTCTGCTCAAGATTGGAAATGCTTCAAAAATTACATGATTGTGATTCTGGGGTCGAGAGGGATTCTGACGACTCTTGGTCAGCATTCAGTTCCAGTGACAGCAGGTCAGAGAGTGAACCTCCCCCGGCTAAAAAAACACGAGTCGTCCCATTAGCAGGAGGTTGTGACTTATTATTTCAAGGTAGCAAAAGACTAGCCTATGTAGCGATTTTATCATTTTGGGCTATAGTTTACAGATTGGTAAACTAATAATATATAAACTACAGCAACAGTGCCACAATCAGCGCAGGTTCAGAGACGGAGACGAGCCAGGTGACCAGTGCCCAGCAATCCAGCTCCCTGGCAGGAGAGAAACTACAAATCAAGGTACTGATAATGAACAAAGAAATAAACAATAAGTTAGGTCATAGATATAGTAGCCCAGTAACAACAACCTATTCTGCGCTTTACAGCGTTTTCATCGCAAGACGAGCGCACACCTGGGAAGGAGGAGATAGGAAAGGATGGCGCTGTGTGGACAGTGGTAGGGGAGGAAGAAAGTAGAGGGAGGCGTCAGATCCAGAACGCGTAGACAGAGCGCCAGATCCAAGATGCACAGACCACGTTCCTCTGCTTGGTGGATGCCGAAATGCACATTCAAGGCTGCAGTGTGGCTGAGGCCCGCAGAGTTTTAGGAGATGATTCCTCCTCGGACATGAGTGTGGATGAGCTGAATCCATTTTTAGCGCTTGTTATGTCCGCGAAGTGAAAGGGGGTGTAAACATGGAGCTGTCCACTTTTGGTAAATTTAGAAAAGTTTTTTTTTTAAATGTACCGCTACTCTGTATTTTTTTTCAGTACTATATATAAAAACAATAAAACGTAATAGGTTTTATAAAAATACTATTATTAATTCTTGTCAAAAAAAAAAATTTTATAGCGTTAATGCGATGGCGTCATCCCCCCCTCGCATCCAGAATGCTCGCCGTCAAATTGACAGGTTTGGGGGAGTTCTAGTAGTTTTTTAGAATTCTGGGAGTCCTAGTTTACCCCTCAATGGTGTCAGCATTCCTGCCTCTGCACGGGAGAGTGTGGGTACTGGTTTTGCCAGATGGGGGAGACATCCTGCAACTTAAATTTCCCACGGGGGGCAATGTTCACACTAAAAACTCGGGGGCCCTTGAGCCCATTGATGTGGTGGACAACTGGATAAAATAGCCTCAGCCAGAGGGTGATCAGTTAATTATCTGCCATGTTCTCGAGATAGCTGCCTGTGTTCTAGCACGGCAGAGTCAGAGGCAGTAACTGCAATACAGTAAGTGTTAGTCAAGGGAAAAAAAGAAAGGGCTGGGACAGTAGTAGGTTGCCAATCAGTAGCATTTTACAACTCCTCCCAGTTCTTTAGCCTGATGACTTGGGTGCAAGGTTAGAGATATGTGAGGTACAGCTTCATCAGACATTTCATACCATATCTTTTGTTCAGGTTGAAGTTCAACAGCAGCAGCAACACCTTCGGGTGCAACATTGATGTTTTTAGAAGAAATGGTCCATATTTTCCCTTCTAAATATTCCTCAAACTGTTCCTGATACCAATCTGTTTGATTTCTGTCATAAAACAAAGTCACATGTGGCGGGTCAGGCGTTGGGTCGTAAAGGAGCCAGGGCCTGATTCCAGGGCTTCCAGAGGAGGACACTGGACATCACCCCAGCACTAAAAAGGGTTTCAGGCTCAATGTAGCCCCAATATATGTCCACACAAGGCTCCTCTACAGACTGCGGTAAATACTGATGTGATTCAGGGCCATCCGCTGCATGCAGTGTGGTTCCATCTGGAAAAGGCACAACCAAACCATCAATGAAACATAGTATTGCAGCTCCCAATGCAATCAAAATGTCTTTGCCGAGTAGATTCACAGTTGTGTCAGGGGAAACAACAAATGAATGCAACAGTTTTTGTTTTCCAACCATAGTGTGAAGAGGTCTAGACACAGGCAGAGTCTGTTTAACCCCTGAGAATCCCATCAGTGAAATACAAGCATCAGACACTTTATCAGATGAGGGAGGAATATTCAAAGTGGAAAAAGTGGCTCCAGTATCCACGAGAAATGGCAACATGTGTCCCTCAATTTCCACTGGAACAATGGGTTCTGCTGTTTTCCCATTGTATGGGACTCTCTGTGGGGTGTGTCACTGCTGTCCCCACCCCTGTACAGGATACTGACAGCCTTGTGGAGGTATGAATGCTGCATTTGGAGGTTTTGTCGTAAAAGGCGCTTGTTGCGCCAGATTGATGCAAAGGTCGATGCAAAGGTGGAGGAGCTCCTTCTGGGCGTGCCCCATAGCGCTGGGGGCAGCTGCGGGCCCAATGATCCATCTGCCCTCAGACTAGGCAGGAAGAGGAACCAGCCCCTCCCCTTCCAACCCTTCCTCCGGCCCTATTTCCAAACAGCCCACCCCTGGCCCGCCCACGAAGACCATATGAGTATGACTCCCACTGAATGGGTGGAGGCAGTTGATATACAATAGTGGGGGCCATGGTTATCGCCTGGGGAGATTTTTCCTCGCCCTGAGATCCTGAAGGTATAACAGGAGCCATCAGCCCACATGTTTCACTGTCAACCTCTGCTGTGATCATCAGTTTATCAGGTTTTTTTTTTACTATTCATTTGCTCTCGTACTGCTGTTAATTGGGCAGTTTTTAGTTGTTTGTCTAATGCCTCAGTCCGTTTCTTTTCATCCTCCATTCGTTCCTCTTTCTCCTCCAAGTATTCCTGCATGTGGTGCAACAAGTGTGTCTCCCACCCAGCATGACCACACCTTTTCAAATCTGGGTTTCCCCAAACCCTACGGTTGCCGGCAACAAAGAGAAAGGTTCTCAGTTAACTGAGTGTAACATTTAGGTCCTGACCAGGGATGTTACTCCCGACCTCCGCAGCTCACATTCTAGTCGCTTATCGACCCCGGCAGAGCTCACCGTCCTATAACTGCATCCTGTTTGAGGTGAGCGCAAAACCTCCGGGTGAGCCAACCCGTTCCTGAGTCCAAACGTCCCCAACTAAACTATAACCACGTTTTGGGTGAGCCAAATCCCGAGTGTGGAACTCTGAGCACGATCCGCAACTCCGCGTCCGGAAGAAGGGGGGCTTGGCCATCCACCGGCTCGGGGCACAGAGTTTTTTATCCTAACCGCTCTTCTAAACCGCCTCCGCGCGGCCCATTAAATACACCTCAGGTTCATCACATCATACAGCATTGAAACCACCAAGTAAAAACCACCTTCGTCCCCGCTGGTGATGTGATCCCCTTCGGTTATGCTCACGACATCCGGGTCACGGCACCAAATTGTTGAGGTAAAATAATTCCACCAGATATAATAATACAGCCTCAACACCCCAGTCCGGATGTCGTGAGAAAGAACAGTGTGGTACCTCTCTCTGTCAGATTGATTGTAACCATTGGAAAAAGAAAGGGTCGCACAGGTAGCAGAAATGGAGGGTGTGTTTGCACCTCAACCATAACTGAGCCGGTTTAGGCTAAACCTGACTCCCCCTTACTCCATCTTACAGGGAGGGTGTCAGGATGTGACATTTTGGTCTTTGTTTTTGGCCTCAGGTGATGGTTTATTTTGTCTAGATGTTTCTATTTTGGTTTTTGCTCCCTCTACCGCCACCTAGTGTTTTTCCTCATTAAGTTTGCATATGGTGGTTTCCTTATTACTTTGTATGGTTCTATTATGATTAGTCTCTGTATTTTGGTTCTTTGTTCTCTTGGATTCTTTAGCTCCTCTTTTAGTATCTCTGTGTTTATTTATGGTTTTGTATTTTTTCACCTTGCACTCTTCTTGTTTTACTAGTCTATGTTTTCCGTCTTGGTTTTCTTTCTGTTTTTTCTTCTGTTCTGTCTAGCTTAGTTCTTTATGTTTTGTTTCTAGTGTTCCAGTTCTCTTTCCTGTTTGGTAAGCTTGAGTTATTGTTTACTTTTATTCTAGTCCTCTGCTTCTTTCTCAGTCTGTTCTATCGGTGTTTGTTTGTTTACTTGTAGTCAAGGTTTCTTTATGGTTTCCTTTTGCTTAGGTCTTAGGTTCTTGTTGTTCTTCTGTTCCTTCCAGTTCCTTGGTTTCCTTTACCTCTTGGTTATTCTAGATTTCTAATGCTTTGGTTATTTTATCATAGTCTATTCTTCTTATGTCTGTGTTCCCCTTTATTGTTAATTAGTTCCACCTCTCCCCTCCTTGCCACACCTGTTCTGTATCTCTTCGATTATCTGTCTTTTGTTCCCCTCTCACGTCTCCCTGTATATTAGTTGGTCTGTGTTCTTTGTTCCCCGCTGGTTTGTTGCGTCACCTTCCCTGCGCCAAGTTCCGTTCGTTTTTTGTGCTCTGTCAGACTTCATCCTGCCTGCCTACCTGTGAGTTTAGCCTTTGTTTTCATTTAAATAAATCATCGTTCTGCCTCGCCATGCCGACTCCTCGCCTGCATCTGCACTTTGGTCCACAACAAAAACCTCAACATATGACAGAGGGAGGAAGGTGGAGGTAAAAATAATGAGAGTGTTGTTTCCTGTTGCATTGTGTTAAAGGTGGGCAACTTTAAAATGGGCTAAGTCAATTCAATCGATTCACGTCTGGTACATACATTCCAATTAATCTAATACTAAATACTAAACTAAATATCAAACAGTGCAGTCAGACTCAGTTATTTATTCTAATACAGGGGTGTCCAAACTACGGCCCGCGGGCCAACTGCGGCCCGTGATCCAGTTTTTATTGGCCGTAGCGAATTTTGAAAATATAATTGAATATGGCCCGCACAAGAAGCTTAAAGTCAACACTGTTGCACTTCTCAGTTTCAACACTAGATGGAGCAAGCCACAGAAATTAAATTAGTCGAAGAAAAACGTTTACCGCCAGTCACCAGAAATGGCAACACCGAAGAAACGCAAAATACCGAGTGAGTGTAGAAAATTTCAAACACGGTGGGAAAATGAGTATTTCTTCAAAGAAATCAATGGAAAGTGTGTCTGTTTGATTTGTAATGAAGATGTTGCTGTGATGAAAGAGTATAATGTCCATCGGCACTATGAGATGTTGAGGTAAAATAATTCCACCAGATATAATAATACAGCCTCAACACCCCAGTCCGGATGTCGTGAGAAAGAACAGAGGAAGAGCAGGAAATTAAGATTAACACAAGTTTAATTTGGTAAATGATAAGTCCAATAATTTCCAATGCATATTGAATACAAAAAGAATGATACAAAGAAAGAAAGATTTTACCAAAGGGCCCTTTGGGAGAGACTCGGTCAGCAGCAAAGCGAGGCCATATCACCGAGTGGTCTGTCTTACAATCAGTGTTAAAGCATTTCATACCCTTATTTCAAAGCTTACTGACTGACTCTCCCCTCCAAGAATTATTTTCGAAGTCTGTGTCGGCGCTGTAAATTAGCCAACCCCCATGGGAGTACTTTATTATCTATACCATGCCCAACAGCCGACATTTATTGCTTTACTGCCCATACAGCCGGCATTTACTGCTTACAGCTGCTGGGAACATCCTAACCTGGGGTTCACCCTTGCTCCAGCCTGAAGCCTGCTGTGACCTCTGACTTCTCCCACTCAGACTCACAATACATGTTATATCTCAGTTTTATGGTTATACATGCGAACTGAACTAATAGCATGAAAGTACATAATTTTAATTCCCAGCAGAGACCAAACATCAGAGCTACACATTGTACACCGGTGCCGAACGAACACAGAAAGTCAAGAAAATGGCAGCTAGCCTGCAAGCTCTACAGCAGTTTTTTTTTTTCGTGCTAACAAAATACAGGAAAACGCCACAACAGCAATTAATGAAGTGGCCAAACTTATTGCCCAGCGTGGAAAACCATTTTCAGACGGTGATTTTATAAAGCAGCGCCTCATCAAAGTCACAGAAATAATGTACCCAGATTAGAGCACAGATAACACAGACACAACTGTTAATTTTTTTGCGGGGAGTCGATGATAACTTTTGCTGTACGGAGGAGCTGCTTGATATGATGAGCCTAAAAGGCACAACGATGGGAAAAGATATTTTTGAAGCTGTGTCATAGGAAGTTGAAAAGATGGCACTTAAATGGGACAAGCTCTGTGGAGTAACAACGGATGGAGCTCCGGCCATGATGGGCGAGCGCAAAAGAATGGCCTCGTTGGTGTGCGCCGAGGTAAAAGAGAGCGGAGGTGAGGCTGTTAGGATGCGCTGTATAATCCACCAAGAAGCACTGTGTGCCAAGACTGTCCAGCTGGGCGATGTGATGATCACTGTTGTAAAAACTGTCAACATAATTGGAGCTCGAGGACTGTACCACAGAGAATTTCAGGCTTTCCTATCTCATGTGGATGCTGAATACGGTGATGTACTCTACCACTCTGATGTAGGCTCTGTGCTGGAGCGGTTTTATTCGCTAAGATCACAAATCGACCAGTTTTTAAAAGAGAAGGGCCGACCTCTTCATGAACTAACTGACCCTCTGTGGCTGGTCGACCTGGCATTTTTAGTTGATCTTATGCATCATCTGAAGACACTGAACAAGAACTTACAAGGCAAAAAACAGCTGGTGCCACACCTGTATGCACACATTAAAGCCTTCTGCCTAAAGCTTCGTCTGTTTGAGACGCAACTACGAGGCTTTAACGCTGCACACTTCCCTGCGCTGTCTGAATTCAAGTCTGCTTTTCCAAAGGCCTACCTTTCTGCTAAAAAGGAGAAATACGTGTCTGTGATTGCATCTCTCGTGACAGAATTCAACCATCGTTTCAAAGATTTTTCTGTCATTGAAAAACAAATCAACCTGTTTTCGACCCCCTTCCTGGTGGATGCAGAAGAAGTGGAAGAGAGTCTGCAGTTAGAACTGATTGAAATGCAATGTGATGATTCTCTGAAGAGTCAACATCAGCTTCTCTCCCTCCCTGAATCCCATCAGAGTTTGGATAATGCCATGTTTCCTCTAATGAGACGCAACGCAAAAAGAATGATGACCCTGTTCGGCTCAACATATATATGTGAACAAACATTTTCTCTATTAAATCAGAACAAAAGTAGACTGAGAACCAGAATGACCGATAGCCATCTCTGCGAAGTCCTTCGTGTCTCAACCACCAAACTTTCTCCTGACATGTCAGCCATCCTTCAATCCAAAGGACAGCATCACTGCTCCCACTGAGTGCAATGTTCTTCACATTATATGTGAGTTAGAAATACACACAGTATCTCCTAGTATGTGTTCTTAACGTATGTGTTTAATGCATGTTTTTGATTTGTTGCATGTGAAGTAATTAAAAAGTTAAAAAAAGAAATTCACACAAAATATATGCATCAATATGTTACCTCTAGTGTGTGGCCCGGCCCTTTGTTAATTTTTCTATATTTGGCCCTCACTAAAAAAAGTTTGGACACCCCTGTTCTAATGGTTTACAAAGTTTAACCATCTAAGGAAACCCAGCAGATTGCAACGAGTCAGTAAGCTTTATTTTGAAAGGACAATGTAGACTCATTTCCATCAATGATTGAGTCCCAGTAGTATTGTTAAGACAAATGTTGCAATTATCTACTGTGTGAAATACAAAGGCTTTTATTTTGCAGAATAGGTGTAATCTTATTTTGAAAGTCCAGGATGGTTGCGTTTTGAGGACTGGCTTTGGTCCCTTAGCAATATGGAACCTACTTGCTATTCCAAAATCATTGTGTGTGGTATTATCAGCTTAAAGAATCAATAGTAACTATGGGAGATGGAGGCTTTTATTTTGAAATTTTCAGCAAGCCTTATTTAAAGGGCCAACATAGTTCCATTTCCAACACTGGGTGAGTTCCAACAGTAGTGTTAAGCCCAGTGCTTACAACAATCTGTTATCTGAAACATGAAGGCTTTTATTTTGAGTATGTTTTGTCTAATTGTGAAAGTCCAGCGTAGTTGTCCTGTCAGGTCTGGGTTAGTTTCCTTAGGTATATAGAACCTGCTTGCTATTCTAAAACTATTGTGTATGCTATTATTAGCATAAAACATCAATAGTAACAATGCAAGATTGAGGCTTTTATTTTGAAAGTTTCAGTAAGCATTATTAGGATAAAACAGGCCCATTTCCATCATCAATTGAGTCTCTGCAGTATTGTTAAGACCAATACTGCAATTATCTGCTGTGTAAAATATGCAAGTTTTTTTTTTAGGGAATGTTTAGCTCTAATTTTGAAAGTCCAGCAGAGTTGTCTTTTCAGGTCTGGGTTAGTTCCATTAGTTATGTAGAACCTGCTATTTTCATAGTGTACCATTTTATCAGCTTATCAGCAATGAACAATCTGAAAAGCTCCGAGGCATATCAGTATCTGCACCGTAATAAGGTTGGTTGTGTTTTGTTAAAAGAGGTGGGACACAATCTTATCTACCTTAAAGCAGGGTTGCACCTCTGAAACTGCAGAGCTGCAAGCTGGTTATTTGGACACAACTGAGCACCTGGAGTTTGACATTACATTTGATTAAGACTTTATAGATGCACAAACGAAGCACCTTGAAATTTCTGCTTTTCACACATGCTTCCAACATTAGTAGTCAAGTCAACTCATGTTTATTTATATAGTGCTTTTCAGCAACAAGGCACTCAAAGCGTTGTACATGAGGAAAAACAATACAATAATACAGAAAATCAAACACAGAAAAACTAATCAAATGACATTAATAATCCTTGGGAGTAATAATAATTAATAATCCTTCCGGGTTTAATGGAAGAAATTGGTTCCAAGCCACTCTTTTATAGTAAAGCATCTTATGCTAAAAGAAGATGATAATATTGATAGTCTCATCATTCCACTGAATTCTAACTAGGGAAGCTGAGTCACTGGTACAAAACAGCTTTAATCCACATTTTCAGGTGCTAATAATATATTGGTTTTACTGGTACTGAAGTTGAACTAAGTAATAACAGTCCATTGTAGTCTAACTAAGAAAGCTGGGTCATTGGTGTAAGAGCAGCAATAGTCCAAATTTTCTATTACTAATACTGTTTGGTTTTCAGTGGTAATCCTTCAGATAAAACTAAAAATCTATGAAAAAGTAATGAAATCACGCAATTAGGTGCAGGGCTAAGCAACACACAAGAAGAAAACATTTTGCAAGAGTGCGGTGGAATGTGAGTGTGTGCAAGAATTAGACTGTCAACACAGAGCGCCATTGTCCTTGAGGAGAGAGATGGAAGTTTTCTCAATCGGCCGCAAAGTCTTATCTGGGGTCACAGCTGTTCGAGGGTGCTGGGAAAGAGCGCCATGTTTACATAACATCCATTAGATATTTTGTCGATAGCCACTTAGCAGAAGTTGTCAAGGCCACATTGGGGCACCAGATTTAGAAAAACAATAAGTGTTCTGGTTCAAGCAGTTGTGTGGATTTCTAATCACTTTAAGAGTTTTTACTGTTATCTCTCAATTGCAAATCCAATATCCAAATTTCTGGGACTTTCCCGCAGTTCTGGAGCGAACAACCCCTTCTCCATGATTAAACCTTTCACCTCTGAGTCCAAAAGCCGCTTCCAGGGGAAATTCTGTTCAAGAACCGTATCCAGCTTGGGCTTAGCTCTCTTAAAAATTCAGTCTGAGCATTGATCGCTCTGCAGACTCCATCCAACATCGCAGGCAGCTTTGTGATGCTTTGGGAAAACTGCCCCCCTTTTTACCACTCACTCGATAAGTCAGGTAACCGCCGGCTCCAAAAAGCAGAAATCCTGTTATCAAAAATCCAAATATATAAATGTCTTCTGCGTCTTCAACCGACATTGTAGTCAAGCACACAATCTTCCACTGTTGCCAGGAATTCAGAGGCTGTAAAATCCCGGCAAGAGGGTTCTCCTTTACTCTGTCTTCCCGTGGAAAAAATTTGATCAATTGCGTTGAGAGACCAGCTGACCAAATCCATAATTTGCAAGTTTGGAAGATATGTAAAGTGAGGCTCTGAGAAAAACACAGACAAAGCAGATGCAGAAGCAGGCAAGAGGGAGGGAGAGAAAACGCGTGCGTCCTCCACTGAGAGCAGTACAAGAAGTAGTAGATGAATTTGTTGCAAATAAAATTCAGCTCTGCCCCAAATACCTGGATCTCTTTAAAGTACTGTAAGTAGATAACTGGGTGTATGTGTAGTGCACTCAAAATACCCAGAGCACTGTAAAAAAAAATCCCTCCAGACATAAGACAAAAGTAGTTTATTAATTCCTAATTAGGAAAAGGTATATTGCAACAGCAGAAAGAACCATCATAATATCATAATAAACCATCAAATATAAATGTACAACTTTGTAACTGACAGTATGTACACAAGAATCAAACATTTTAAAATTGTCAGATCCACGGTGGCCGTGTACAGTTTTTCTTTGTGTTTTTTCCCTCTGCTCAGAGTGTGACTGGCAGGTCCTGCTGCACAGGTGTTCCTGATCTAAGCGCAATCAGCTGGGTTTTGTATGGAGCTGGAACCTGGAAGGACGTGTCAGCTCATTGTCTCAACCAGCGTGGTAAAGTGACCGTGATATGCAGCTCTGCAGTTCTCCTGAAACTGATCAGGATTGCCTTGGAGCCTCAGTAACCTCTCCTTCCTCAGTGGCAATCCAGATCCCTCCAGCAGATCCAGTCTGGGCTCTGATTCATTTCAACCCGTGTTTTCTAAATAAACTTTTAAAACGCTGTTTTTGTCCTCGTGGTTGCGTCACTTCCAGAATCACAGAAATTACATTATGACAAACATTTTTCCAAGTTTAATAACAGGTTAAAAAGTTAAGACCTTTTTTGCGTTACTAGCAAATTAAATGTTGATCCTAAAAAAGATGCAGCAAATTACCTCTTAAGACTTGTGTTACAGTTATTGTAAGTACAACTCTACTTGTTTGAGGAAAAGATGTCTATATGTGTAAGTACAATATTAAATGTGTTCTCATTTTTCATTTGAAATAAGGATAGCTCTTAAATTCACTAAACCTCAACAAATCTTGAGCATTTTCTCAAGTTTAGGCACCAAGTTAATTGGCACTTTTTGAGAAAGAATCTTATATACCTTCAGACACCTTAATGCTCGTTCAACATGAATGATATAGCCTGCTGTGATGATATGAGCAATGTGGCATGTGCGAGTGCCTTCCTCGTTGGTCAGCTGGCATCCTTTGCGTGTGAATACTGGAATGATGAGATTTACACAATGCTCCTTCAGCAAATCTCTCACTGTGAAACCACGGTCACCCATCAATTCATCTCCAGCACGTAAATAGTCCAGTATCACGACCAGAGACAGAGAACCCAAATTCAGCCAAACACAAAGTGATAAGTAAAAAGGTTTATTCAGAAACTCAGGATCAGAGAGCAGAAGAGCAGCAGTCAGCTTCCAGGAACCACTGAGAACAGAGAGACTAGTTAGTGGCTGAATAAAACTCAGGATCTGCAAGGAGTTAGATAAAGCCACTAACCTTCTCAGTCTGGGGATGAGGCACAGAATCCAGAGGAGGAAGAGATCCAGACAGTTAATGAGGAAGCGTCCAACAGACTGAGAGACTAGTTAGTGGCTGAATAAAACTCAGGATCTGCAAGGAGTTAGATAAAGCCACTAACCTTCTCAGTCTGGTGATGAGGCACAGAATCCAGAGGAGGAAGAGATCTAGACAGTTAATGAGGAAGCGTCCAACAGACTGAGAGACTAGTTAGTGGCTGAATAAAACTCAGGATCTGCAAGGAGTTAGATAAAGCCACTAACCTTCTCAGTCTGGTGATGAGGCACAGAATCCAGAGGAGGAAGAGATCTAGACAGTTAATGAGGAAGCGTCCAACAGACTGAGAGACTAGTTAGTGGCTGAATAAAACTCAGGATCTGCAAGGAGTTAGATAAAGCCACTAACCTTCTCAGTCTGGTGATGAGGCACAGAATCCAAAGGAGCATGAGATCCAGACAGTTAATGAGGAAGCGTCCAACAGACTGAAGTCGGATTGCCGACTGATCCAAATCCTCCGGGGAACCAGCTGACACTGTGACAGGAACACAGAGAGCTGTGATTGTCCTCTTGACAATAAATCCAGGCAGACTAGAGAGCCAGGCGGACTCAGGCTGAATAAACCAGTGGCTAGGCTGAGACGTAAATCCAGGGACAGAAACAGGGTCGAATTCCAGGGCTAGAGGCGTCAGACAAGGGGCAGGCAGAGACATAAACCAGAGGCAGAAAACAGAGTCGAAATCCAAAATCCAATCCGTCAGACAAGGAGCAAGCAAGAGGGAATAATCCGTAAGGCAAGGCAAGGTCATGGACCGAGATCAGTCAGGAAGGAACGCTGGATAACTACTCACAAATGTTTTCGAATATCTGGCACCGTCTGCCTGTCAGAGGGCTGTATATAACTGCAGCTCCACAGGTGTGTGGCATGATGGTGATTGCGCAGCAGCGCAGCAGCAGACAGGTGAAGCAGATGAGTTAATTGCAAGAGTGAGCGCAGAGCAGGCAGACGGGCCAGAATCATAACATCCAGAAACCCTGAGTTCTGTGCTACATACCTGTCACTGCATTTGGCACCATACACATCGATAATTACTATCATAAGCCTAGAGGGAGAAATAGCCACTAAATATTTCACAGTGTTGCTGGCATATTCGTGACTGTATGATTCACTTCTGGAGTCCAGATTTTTAGCTTTCTGCAAAACGTTCTCTGTGCAGCCAATTACACAGGTTAGGTTGGAGAAGTGCTCTTTAAAAACTTTTAGCAATATTACTTTGATTGTTTCACGGGGCAACTAGATAATGAGGTCCTTTGTGTGCTCCGACATTATGTCTATCCACATTCTTACAGTCTTACGGACGTGACCCTATGATGTTTTAAACCGTCGTGCTAAATCAGCCATGACAAAGTTCTGTCTTAGCTTCATCAGCGCCATTAGAATTTGGTACACAGCAGGCATTGTTGAGGAAGCAGGAGCAAATGCTTGAAGGCAAGATACATGTTTGTGAAAATCGATTACTGGAATCCCTGTATACAAGGGGGGGTCTACATCAGTCTGCAAAATACTCTCTGCTACAGAGTTTGGCAATACTGGGGATGCAGCACTCATTCCACATAATATATATATACAGGGGTTGGACAATGAAACTTAAACACCTGTTTTTAGACCACAATAATTTATTAGTATGGTGTAGGGCCTCCTTTTGCGGCCAATACAGCATCAATTCATCTTGGGAATGACATATACAAGTCCTGCACAGTGGTCAGAGGGATTTTTACCCATTCTTCTTGCAAGATAGTGGCCAGGTCACTACGTGTTACTGGTGGAGGAAAACGTTTCCTGACTCGCTCCTCCAAAACACCCCAAAGTGGCTCAATAATATTTAGATCTGGTGACTGTGCAGGCCATGGGAGATGTTCAACTTCACTTTCATGTTCATCAAACCAATCTTTTCCCAGTCTTGCTGTGTGTATTGGTCCCTTGTCTCCTGATACACGGCACCGCCTTCAGGATACAATGTTTTTAAACCCCCTTTGGATGCACATGGTCCTCAAGAATGGTTGGTAGTCCTTGGCAGTGACGCGCCCATCTAGCAAAGTATTTGGCCAAGGGAATGCCATGATATGACAGCCCAAACAATCACTGATCCACCCCCTGCTTCCTCTGGGCATGCAACAGTCTGGGTGGTACGCTTCTTTTGGGGCTTCTCCACACCGTAACTCTCCCGGATGTGGGGAAAAACAGTAAAGGTGGACTCATCAGAGAACAATACATATTTCACATTTGTCCACAGCCCAAGATTTGCCCCCTCCTTGCACCATTGAAAACTGACGTTTTGGATTGGCATGAGTGACCAAAAGGTTTGGCTATAGCAGCCTGGCCGTGTATATTGACCCTGTGGAGCTCCCGACGGACAGTTTTTGGTGGAAACAGGAGAGTTGAGGTGCACATTTAATTCTGCCGTGATTTGGGCAGCCGTGGTTTTATGTTTTTTGGATACAAAGGGGTTAGCCCCAAACATCCCCTTTCAGACAGCTTCCCTTGCGTCCACAGTTAATCCTGTTGGGTGGTTTTGTCCTTTTGGTGGTATGCTGACATTACCCTGGATACCGTGGCTCTTGATACATCACAAAGACTTGCTGTCTTGGTCACAGATGCGCCGTAAGACGTGCCCCAACAATTTGTCCTCTTTTAAACTCTGGTATTTTCCCATAATGTTGTGTGCTTTTCAATATTTTGAGCAAAAACGTCTTTTACCCTGCTAATTAAAACCCTTACACTCTGCTCTTACTGGTGCAATGTGCAATCAATGAAGACTGGCTACCAGGCTGGTCCAATTTAGCCATGAAACCTCCCACACTAAAATGACAGGTGTTTCAGTTTCATTGTCCAACACCTGTATATATATAATATATATATATATATATATATATATGTAGTCAAAGTTACAGATCTTCTCCATTTAACTGTCTCTGTTTTCCTCAAATGTTGTGATAGCAATAGCTTCTGATATCTTACGTTCTAGCTCCTCTGCCATCAATCCAAAACTTTCTTCGTCATCTTTGGGTTGAAGACAGCTGCAAACTAGGAATGTTCTCCAAAGTAATGCAGTCGCTATCATCTTCTGCTTCATCTCCTTCTGATTCAGAATCTGAAGAGAGTCCGGCGGCGGCGGCAGCAGTACTGCTGAACATGTACTCCCACAGCGAAGCACTCTAACAGCCACGAGTCAGTGCGTTTGCAACACGTGGCGCATCACATTTTTGAAAACACAACTTTCGTTTAATATCTTAAACAATTAAAAATAATTTTCCCTGAAAAAAGGAAAATAAATAGTTAATTGACATCTCCATTGTAGCAATGTGATTTTCAAGCTTTGTGGAGCTTCAAGTCTAAAGTCAGAGAAACCGTAGCATGTATTAACATACCATTTTCACTTCTGAAAAGCTGACGGTTTTCTCTACAAACTGAAAGTTAAACTGTGTTTATGGATGAGTCCTTTCGTTTGCTTCAGAAACTTGCGACAGAACTGCACCAACCCCTACATCAGAGGCGTCAACTGCCGGGCCGGGTCTGGTTGGGACAGGATGGGGGCTTCAGCAAATTTCTGTTTAAGTCTGCTAGAGGCCTGTTCAGCCTCTGGAGTCCAGTGGAACTGTCGCGTAGTCGAGGTAATGGTGCGTTCACACCAAACGTGGATTCTGCGATGGGGGCGGCCGATTTAAATGTTATCCCTATGTAGAAGGCGCGTTCAGGAGCGGCGCGGCGAGGAGGAGACGAAGGACAGCGATGGACGAGTTGAAAAATCTGAACTTTTTCAAAAATTCGCGTCGCGTCAACCAATCAGGGACTGGATGTGGCTATGAGGTAGGGTGAAGGACCGCAGCGGAGAAGAAACGGTTGTCAGTGATGGAGGACAACATTATAGTGGCGGTGTGCGGCAAGCCAGAGTTGTATGACTTAGAACTAATTACTTTTACAGAGACAAGTACAGAAAGGACCTGGCCTGGTTATGTTTAGGCACAAACATCTTATATTTAGGAGATGTGTACATTAAAAATTGGCTTTTTTTATTGAGCTAAGATGCATTTACTCACCGAAGACAGATGGACAGGCGTTCAGCAGGGATACAGCGCTGGTAGACCGCGGTGAAGTTAGTTTGAAGTTGGATGTTCAAGCTCCGCGGAGTTAGCAGCATCTAGCTCACGGTTGATGCGATTCAGGCACTCATATTTTCCATGGTTGTTTGGTTCGGAAACTTATTGACGGTCCCTAGTGAACCACCGCGCGTCAGAAGAGGGAGCAACAGAGAGCAGCTAGCCGAAATCTGGGTGCCTGAATCGGATCGGCCGTGGGCTGGATGCCGCTGGCTCCGCGGAGCTGGAGTGTCCAGTGTCCGGCTTCGGGCTGGCTTCACTGCGGTCGCCGGTAGTTGGAGTCTCGGAGGCCGATTCGTGTCCCAATGCGGGGCAGCAGATATTCGAACTGGGTCCTGGATAGACGGAAGTACCGCTGAAATCGACCATCATCCAAACGCTGCTCCTGGAGTAGGTGGTGGTACTCTCCGAACTGTTCCCTTCCCTGAAGAATCACGTGAACCCAGGGACATTGACGTCGGTGGCTTTTTTCGGCTCTCCACAGGTAAAACACCGCGATTATCCGTGAAATCCATGTCCAGCATGTTCAGTTGAAAGCAGCTTGCAGCAGATGGAAGCTCCTGCTATTTGTTGATGCGGCGAAGTGTTGCCACTTGTTGACATTTGGCAACGCGGCGTTCACGCGGCAAGTCAAGCGGCCAAAAGTACACAAATGAGGCGAAATATTCTCAGACTCCGCGTTCGGTGTGAACGCACCGGGAGCGGCGATCTGGCAGTAATTTTGAATAAAGCGGCGGTTAAAATTGGCAAATCCTAAAAAGCGCTGCAACTGTTTCCGGGTTGTAGGAACAGGCCATTCTAGCCCCCCCCACACCTTCTCTGGGTCTGTCCGCTCTCTAGCACAAATCCCAAGAAGGTCACAGAGGGTACGTGGAATACACATTTCTCAGGTTTAACAAAAAGGCAATTCTCTAGCAGCTGCTGCAGAACCAACCTTACATGAGTCTGGTGTTCTTCTGTTCTTCTGCAAATATCAATTATAATTGTATTACATAAAATGAAAGGCTCATTGAATGATAAAGCTTTGTTTACTACTTTATTATATAATTTACTGTTTATTCCTCACTTTATAGTGAAGAAGTTTCGGGGAATGCTTGCAAACTAGTTCCATTTCTATTTCTGCACAAAAGAGCTGTAAGAATCATAAGTAGAAAACAGTACAGGCATCCAGCTCTGTGTTGTGATGTTAACTACTACTTAGCAAAAGCGGAGCTATTAGCTTTTAGCAGCTAATGGAGACACGAATTTGCATGTTTTTCAGGACATTTTTTGACATATTTTAGCAGGTTTATTAGAGGAGATTGAGGAAAACACAGATAAAATGGGGCAAACTCACATTACTGGACTTAGTGTTCAAACCACTTATTGAAATAAAGTTTGTCTCAACTTTAAAAACACTGCCCAAACAAACTTGAAGCACTAGGCTCAAGGCCTTTAGCATTAGTCTAGCAGGTTGCCTGCTAACATTTGTACAGTTAAGCACCAAAAACAAGTAAAACACAATAAACAATATTTACATTGTTTTATGCTGCACTAATTTTCTCTGCCCAAGACACAATCTCTTACATGAACCGTTCTGGTGAGCATAAGGACAGGAGGTCCAAAAGGTGATGACTTGCGTGGTGGGCACCGGCTCTCGTCTGTAGCTTCCTGGGTTAAGCGTCTGCTCCTTTGACTGGCACACACAGGGAGTGTGCAGTTCTGGGATGACCCAGAGATTTGTATTATGATGTCAGGGGAATTCCAGCTGTAAGTTCTCCTTTCTGGGGCTGTCTAGAAAAAAAATCGATCCATCAGTCCATTTCTATAACTGCATTTCTTTGCAGGGTCACAGGGGAGCTGGCTCCTTTCTCCAGTTGAGATACCTGGACAGGTCGCTGGTCCATCACAGAACAAAAGAGATACACAGACAACCATGCACACACACACTTTAGAACAATTTAGACCTCTGATATCACTTCTTTCCATACATTTTCAACTGGATGCCAGTCAAGTGATTGACTGACATTCAGTTTTACCTTGTCTCTCTGAAACCGGTTAAAAGTTTCCTTGAGAGTGTGTTTGGGGCTATGGTCTTGATTGGAAATCCACAATCGTTTCATCTTCAGATTCTTATCAAGACTCCTGGTACATTTCTCCATTAGTCCCTTCTTCAGCTATATGAAGTCAGCCAGTACCATATGCTGTCAGACAGCCCAGTAAGATTTTTTTGTGAAGGTTTCTTTGCGTGTACCAACTGTATCATTCTGTGCATGAATAATACAGGCTCAGAAAATACTCACCCCCCAAAAAATGTTGTTAAAAAAATATTGTTTGGATTAGTTTCTATCATCTTTATAGATATCTTTTAATGAATAATAGTCGTTTAATGTTTGTTTGTGACTTTCTTACTTTCCTTAGTTGAACAAAAGGTTAAAGGAAATGTAAAGAATGTAGCTCCATTGATGGATTAGATACAATTTATTGTAATCAATATTGGTGTCAGACATTATCTGTAAAGAAGAAAACTTTCAAAGGATTTTAGGATTTCATTTTTTTTTTAAGTATACACTTTATTGTATAGCCCCCCTCCTCTCAATTGTTGTGGACTAAAGTTAATAATAAAACAAGAAGGGGAAAGTAAATCTTGGGGAAAGACAAGCTCTTAGATCTAATGTGTTAGACAAGTTAAGCTGGCGTAAAAATTGTAATTTCCAAATGATTTGAATGTCTGTGTTGATATGGGAGTGAATGTGAAGAGTGAAACAGTGGTCTTCTCCTTGTCTGATAACAACTGTCTCTCTGAATACAGGGCCTGAGGCTGCAGGATAACAGACTGTACCCACCCATCAGTGGGTGGGGTCAGCACAACATACAAGTAATATGGTGTTAGCTAAGGCTATTGATTCCCAGTGAATTAGTGTAGTCTTTTATTGTTTTTGTTGGATTTAGTTGTTAGATTGTTAAACAGCTAAATTAAAATGAAGTTAGCTTATGTTCTGGGTTACACTTACCAAATGTTACCTTAAACAGTCCCTAAGTAATTACAATCAAATAAAATTAATCCTGGTTGTAACATTGTGTAAATTATTTGAATCTGAGTTTATGTTTTTCCTTTATTGTAAATCTTTCCCTTACTGTACACTCTCTTATTCTTTTTTGTTTTTTAAACTTTTTACCTGTGTGTGAATCTGCAATCTTTCACTTTGCTACTGATACACTGGAATTTCCCCACTGTGGGCCAATAAATTATGTTTCTATTCTATTCTACATACAATGTTTATTCACATTGTGAGTGAAAATATTTCCTATTATATGTAAAAGTCTAATAGAGGGTTTCTGATGATCTACCTGTCTGCAGAAATGTTATGTTGAGCAATACCTGTTTGAAAATCTTGCACTGCTTATGAGCTTGACAAAATAAACGTAAATAAATGTAAATGAAGCACAAGTAAAATGTATTAAATACATGCTTCAAATATGTACAAGTTCTGTTCTGCTGGCATATGTTCAAAACGTGAATAAGGCTGGCAAAATAAACAAGGTCACAATATTATTATTAGCACCTACACTATCATCATTATGTGTTATAACTTCAGTAAGATCTGGAGACTTTTCCTGACACGTTCAAGTCTCCAGATGATGATGTGATGCATCCAGCTCAGCAACGACTGGGCTTCTGTTTTTCTGTAGGCACCATTATGCCTACATTAATGCATCGATAATGATAGTGCTCTTATGGTCCAATAAATAATTCAATTCAATTCAGTTTATTTATATAGCGCCAATTCACAACACACGTTGTCTCAAGGCACTTCACAAAAGTCAGGTACATACATTCCAATTAATCCTAACCATTGAACAGTGCAGTCAGATTCTGTTATTTATTCAAATTGGATAAAAAGTTTTTCTGTCTAAGGAAACCCAGCAGATTGCATCCAGTCAGTGACTTGCAGCATTCACTCCTCCTGCATGAGCATGTAGAGACAGTGGACAGTCACTGGCGTTGACTTTGCAGCAATCCCTCATACTGAGCATGCATGTAGCGACAGTGGAGAGGAAAAACTCCCTTTTAACAGGAAGAAACCTCCAGCAGAACCAGTCTCAGTGTGAGCGGCCATCTGCTACGACCGACTGGGGGTTAGAGAGAACAGAGCAGAGACACAAAGAGAACAAAGAAGCACTGATCCAGGAGTACTTTCTATTCTAAATAATAGAATGATATATTTAAAAGACCATCTTCATACATTTTTGGATGGATATTTGGTTGCCTTATAACTGTCTTTGGTTATCAAACAATTTAATACATTGTATGACTGTAATAAAAAGTGTCTGACAATATGGCAGTGGTCTAGAGTCAATTAAATGGTTATTCCCACCATAAGAAATGTTGGATCTAAGCTCTGTCACAGTTGTAATGTTTTCTTTAATGTGAAAATGAAGTCTCTAACTCACAGAGGAAGTCATCAATGACAATATTTCCTTGGCCAGTTAATGAGTGGAACACCACCAAAGAAAACACAGGAGCTCAGAAAAGGTCTCAGAAAAGTGATAAAGGATTTTATTACCAGGCAAACCTGAGAAAACTCTGCATAGTTCGCAGACAGGCAGGATATAATTTTCAGGTAAATGACGCAAAAATATTCAGTAAAACAATTTGTCACACTTTAAAGAGGCTAAAATTACAAAGATTATAGAATCTTAAATAATCAATTTCTTATTTTATTTGATAACATTTCAGAGATCATAAAAAACATTTACTAAAATTGTACCTACTATAAAGAGCAGAAAGGCATGTTTTCATAAGTAACAGACTACTCAGAAAAAGAAGATGCAAACATTTGAGAGATAAAATGAAGCAGTTAAGGTTAAAATTTAAAGTAGCTGACAACAGGGCAACAAGCAAGAATTTAAAAAAGCTGACTTTGTGTAATAGTAGTTTAAATAATGAACACAAAATTGAAAGCTATTGCATAAGAATACCTAGGAGGATAACTAACTAAAATTTATTTAAAGGAGGCACGGACTTTACGGCCCTTGAGGAGCTGTGGAGGACGGAAGTTGTCCACCATGCAGCAAGCAGCTTCTCCTTCTCCATTGAACAGGAGGCTTCGAAACTTGGCCATCTAACAGTGAGAGAAGAGATGCACAAGAAAAAGACACACAAAAATGCTTATGATGTTCCTTCTGCACAATATGTCGCATTAGCAGCATCAAAATCATCCCCAACATCAGCCATTATCACCCAAACAGCATGACCCTCCTACTGTGGAATACAAGTGCTAATGGGCAACTGCTGAGAAAGTTAGGAGCTACACTGTATCCAGTACTCATATCTTCAAATGGCTACATAGTCTTCCTTGTAATAAATAACTAATTTCTAATTACTATTAGGCCTGTCAGGAACTGTCAGAACCCACATATTACTCATCAAATGGTCAATCTGAATAATTCAGTAGACTGTATAGTTGTATTGAGGGTTTATCTGTACACATTAGAACGAGCAGTGATTTTGTCAGCATGGCTGGAGATGAATATAATACTTTACCTTATTTTGGAGCAGCTCTATCAGGATCTGTGAGAAACTTTCCACTGACATAGTGCATTCCAAAACTTTAATTCCCACCCTCAGGATCAAAATATGTGGTTTAATAGTTTTTCTAAAACTAAATGTGCCTTCACGGTGGATTAAATGAGTTTTAGAAAGAAAAACTCAGCCAGAATGTTGCTGCAGGGTCTTGGTGAGGTCCTTTAGGCACATTGAGAAAAACTCTAGATTTCCATGATGTGTGATGAGCATGAGTTTCCAGAGGGTTGAAGTAAGCACAAAAAATGGTTTGAGTGTTGGGAAGCATGGTGGCAGCAGAGGCAGTGTGTCCGATATGTCCTGGCTATAAACAGGATCGGTCATGCTAGACTGATGCTAAGGCTGTGACTCCATCAAGAAGTGATCTTACATGCAGTTATTTTGCCAGGTTGGGCCATCATGCAATCACGGATGTATGTAGAGGGATATTCGCAGAAAGATGCCACTGAATCTAGAGCAGGAACATAGGAGAGAACCTTTTGGAGGAGGAAAATAGCAGGGAGGACTTTTTTATTTTGTTGCACAAGTGGCCTTTATTTCACAGTATAGGGGCAGGAAATGGAAAGACGGAGAAGGGGTGGGGGTGGGGGTGGGGGGGTGGGGGGGGGGGGGGGGTGTGGGGTGCAGCATAGGTCCCAGGGTCGGGTATGAAACCCCGGGCGGCTGCTTTATGTGGTGCGCACTCTACCTCTAAACCACACGCTGCCTCAGGAAAACCTGGTTTTGTCAGAGAACATAACATATAACAGCATATTGATGGGCTTCACTCTGAAGGAGATTTTTGTAATTTGTGATGATATGCCCATGTTCAGTGACAGTGGAGAGGAAAAACTCCCTTTTTACAGGAAGAAATCTCCAGCAGAACCAGAACCAGGCTCAGTGTGAGCGGCCATCTGCCACGACCGACTGGGGGATTGAGAGAACAGAGCAGAGACAGAAAAAGAACACAGAAGCACTGATGCAATAGTACTTTCTATGGGAAGGAAAATTAGAATGTTAGTGGATGTAGGTCCTTTAGTGGCTTCATCTAGGAAGTTAAAAACAGATAAACTCTGAGCCAGTAGCTATGTCTAGGAGAGAGAAACGGTTAAACACTGAAAGACAGGGCCATGTGGATCATAGACGGTGAGCATTGAGTTGTTGGCAGCAGAAGCTTGGACCCTCCAGGAAGGCGTTACAGGTAGACACAGAACCATTATTATTATAAAATGAGCTTAATGTTTCAGGTTTACACCTGCATAACAAGTCTTTCTAGGCAAACACTCGTAGTTTACTAAGTAACAGTGTGACTGGAGCATACAATATTCTTTAATGTAAAAGAAAAAAAATTAAAATCAGTAAAATTCTTTCAACTTCAGCTCCAGTGAAGACTGTTGATGTATTTCTTTACTAGTTCATTTAGCTTTTCTGTCCTTCAAGTGTTTTTGTGTGGAAAAAGGTACCCACCTGTGCAGGGCTGACACTTATTGGCTCCCTGAGAACAATCCAGGTGACACTCTCCAACAGGGGTGGGGTTGTCAAAGAGCCATCATAAGTCCAATAATCCAGAGAAGACGGAAGAAGAGTTTTTACATCAAAGTTAGAGAAGGTTGTCTGCTTTCCCTATATGTTTTCACACAGAAGAGATGGTAATGTAAAGCAGAAGGGACCTATCAGTAAAGGCACATTTGAACAAAGCAAGTTAAGTTTCACCTGGTATGATATTTTTGTTTGTACCTTTGTCTTAATAGAGTCCAAAGCATCCAGAACTTTCTGAAGCCGGGGATTGGCTGCAACAATCTGAATGAAAATATCACATTTAATGTAGCACTTGTAAATTTGTTCAAATGCAGCATTATTGATAAACGTTTTCTCCAATACACCTTTTGCTCTAACCTGCAGTACAGAGAGAGGCTGATCTGCTGGTGAATGGAGCACTAATTACTTACCTTGAGAAAGATCCCAATCACAGCCAGTCCATCAGGCTTGTCAGCAGCCTCCCCAAAGCTGGGATATTTAGTATTCCAGTGCACCAGGTGGAGCTAAAGAGAAAATGGTGTATGCTGTAATTGGTGGTCCCAGGAAGCTTTAAATTTCAACTAAACTGTGTGTGCAAGTAATAGTTTAACTTATGCAGTTACTTTAAGGAGCAATAGTGCATTATTTATACATATACACTACTGGTCAAAAGTTTTAGATACACTTTCTACCTTATTGGGTCTCTTTATTTTCATGACTACCTATATTGTAGATTCGAACCAAAGGCAACAAAACCATGAATGAACACACATGGAGTTAAATAGTACACAAAAAGTGTGAAATAACTCTAATTAGTTTTAGAATTAAGATTTAAATAAAATAGCCACCCTTTGCTCTGATGACTGCTTCGCTCTCTTGACATTCTCTCCATGAGCTTCATGAGGCAGTCATCTGAATTTCCAAAGAGTCTTGAAAGGACTTTCCAGACGTTCATTGAGAGTCGACCAAAGGTTAATATTTCAGTCATTAGAGCAAAGGGCTGTGATGATGTGATCTAAAAAATAAAACATATTTAAACTTCTTTTACAATTGTTCGTTTTCTACATAATTCCATATGTATTCATTCACTATTTTGATGCCTTCAGTGAGAATCTACATACAATGGAAATAATCATGAACATAAAGAGAACCATTGAATGAGAATGTGTGTCTAAAACATTTGACCAGTAGTGTATATGTTCATGTTACCTAAAAGTACAATTTCAGAAGCGGAGTTAAAAGATACTTCCAATCCTCAGTTTACTATAAATGTGTGTTTCTCAGGGAAATGAAAGAAATACTGACTTAATCTATTAGAAACTGCACCCATGCCACAGATCTCTTTACAATCACTTGGGAAAAAAGGCAAAATAGTTTTTGTTTTACCTCTACCTTTAAACTAAGGACACAAATTCTTGC
The DNA here is from genome assembly GCA_036173005.1 of Crenichthys baileyi. Lineage (NCBI taxonomy): Eukaryota > Metazoa > Chordata > Actinopteri > Cyprinodontiformes > Goodeidae > Crenichthys > Crenichthys baileyi. Next base: position 139,112 of record JAHHUM010001028.1, read on the forward strand.
CTTGTGTTTGATGTGAAGACTTCAAGGTTTCTGCAAGTCTACGCATATTTTCAACCATTTTGAAATAAATCGGAAAGTCCATTAAATTCATTACCTCACAAGGGAACCTGACACCATTGACAGTGTGCTCAGATCCTCTTTCATCACTGGCTCCCCAGTGGAAATGAAACTGCTTCAATCGGTATGTTCCAGAGATCGGACCTCCAGTCAGTGCTGATAAACACAAACCAAAGATTCATGAAGATACTGTCAGAAGAAAAAAAAACAACCATACAAAAACCTTTTCTTATCTACTGTCATCAGTCGGTAACAAAGCCATTTTAATAAAACTAACAGATACATGCTAACATGTTTCTGTTGGTTTTTACTTTTGTAAGATACTGTCAATCAGCTTGGAGGGGAATTAGTTAAAAGAAAATGTAGGATGACAAATTACATTGTCCTGACATGACAATGAAATTGGACTATATAAATTCAACTTAATTCAAGTTGCAGTCAAGCTCAGTTTAAAATGTCAGTTGGTAAAAAACCTAGCCGATTGCATAGAGTCATTGACTCTTCTTCCACCAATAAAAAAAAACTGAAGTCAAAAGAATTGTTAAGAGAAAACACAACTTCGGCATATTGTTAGAAGAGATCTTTGTTTTAAACTTGGCTGATATAATCTCTCTATATTTCTTTTCCTCGGTTTGCCATGCTGATTATTTCATGTAACACAATATTTGACAAAATGATTTAGTAGAAAAGTTTTCTGAACTTTTAAATATTACAATTTTATGTAAGACTTTAATGATTATGCAGTGTATAAATATCTGTTTATCTGTACCAGCTACTGGATTAGAGTTAAATTGAAGCGTCAATGTTCAAGGGCTGAACATGCATGTTGACCTTCAGATAAAAAAGCAGGACTGTTACGAGATAACTAAGTGTTTACATCATCAGACATGCTTATCTGTGTGTGCACAGGAAGGGTGGAGAAAACAAGCCCCAGGGATAAAATTCACAGGTATCACATCTCTCACAAGTATTTAAAATAAAAAGTCAGAAACCAGGTTTAAGTGTTTTCCCTAAATTGAATGTCTGTTATACTAATAATACAATATAATAAGCAAATGTATGAATGTATCAAAATAGAGCCATTATGTCATTACACTGAAATTGTAATAATTTTTGGGACTGTGGAGCTAAAATAAAACCATTTTCAGAATGAGAATGGTTTGATTCATCAGGGACTGTGTGTTTGTGGTTCTTTAGCCTCATACTGAGAGATTAGCATTGCTTACTGGAGCTGTCTGTGTCGTCCACAAAGTCCACCTGGAAGGAGTGTCCGTTGTTTAGAATGCCCTTGGCGTTGGAGGGATCATACTGGAGTTTCAGGCGCTTCAGAGATGGATCATATTGGGCCTCCTTGCTAACAATGTTGATGGGAGACTGTCTGGGCCCATTAGCAATTGGATAATCTTCTGCCCACCTGTCAGGTCCTACAAATGTTAAAGTGAAGAAGTACTTAGCTCTTTTATATAAAAACACGTGCGAAAAGTAGTTTCCACTGTCTTGAAGTGTTTACTGTGACCAGTACAGTTTGGTATTCTGCTATATTTTTATGAAAAGTGTCATTGGTCCCACAGAAATAAACATAAAGTGCAAGTATTAATAAGGAATACCAACAGTATTTACATGTACTATTGTGCTACTTTGAACTTTTGAAAACATTGAAAGTAATGAGTACAAGTCAGCTTAAAAACAAATGTTAATGTGAACAAAACAAAATTTAAATTCTAGCAACCAGTAGGAATTTTATTGTGTTTACTGAAAGCTACACTATATTGCCAAAAATATTGGGTCACACGACCACAACCAATAAATTCTGGTGTTCCAATCATTTCCATGGACGCAGGTGTATAAAGTTTGGTGTGGAAAAACTTAACTGACCTCCACAGAGTTCTGACCTTAACCTTCTTGAACACCTTTGGGATGTATTAGAGCAGAGACGGCAGTTCTGTTTTTCTCATCTAATTATGAACAAACTCCTAAACCTTGTGTAAGATGTTTACAGAATAGTTAAAGTTTGTATTGCTGGCATAGCTCCATCAGCAAATTGGACCTTATTGATTACGTTCCTGTACATGTAAATGTAGACAGACAAATACTTTGGACATCCTTCTGAACTGAAAAAATCAATGCATAGAGAAAATGTAACTGCCAGGAAACCGACTCCCTGAAATGAAGAACAACTGGTTTAGTTGATCACTTTAAATTCTCTTCATTTTGGATCCATGGTTGGCGCTGATGAATTAGTTATTAATAGTATTTGACCGCAGATATTGCCATGAGCTAACCTCAGGATGGTCTTTTACATCCATCAATGAGGCTCCAAGATCCATAAGTGTCGGAGGACGCAGGGTCCTTACCGTTGCTCGCTCCGTATCCCCATCCATGAGACATGGCTGCTCCTGCTGAACACTGACCTGGCACCAGAGAGGAGATATCAATCCAAGGCAGAGGGTGCTAAGGCGAACAGTGACGGATGACCGCCTAGGCGCCTTATAAAGGATCTGTGAGTGCAACTGTGAGGGGCTTGGCTTAACAGGGACAGCGATGCGTAAGCTTATTTGTTTTTTGAGCGTGCAAAGAGCAGAGATGACCTGCACCACATCCAAACACATCTATCATCTCAGCACTGATTGCAGTTTTGGAAGGGATTCGAATCATCTTAAACAGTTGATGGCAACGTGCTGTTGCCAGCTTCTTGGTCCATGTGTGGATGTGCATGCTTTAGTGCTCTGTGGTAGGTCGCAATAGATTGATTGATCGATGAAAGGTTTATTATTCAAAAGGTGAAACTCACACACACATATATATATATATATATATATGTATACAGCCATATTCAATTCAAATCAGGTTATTTACATTGCATCAATTCGCAACACATCGTCTCAAGACACTACAAAAGTCAATTCAATAGAATCATTGAGACGGAATGATCCGATTTCAATAACATTCAATAAGTAAGAATATTATAATAATTATAATTATTCATTAATTCAATTTACTAAATGAAATGCATTATATAATATAATTCCTCACAGACTGACGTTTGTAAACCGTACATTGTTTTTAATTAAATTCCTATAATTCTGAGTGTGACAGACTGCTGGTTCTGCTGTACGTCTAGACGTTTGAAGTCCATTTGAACCTGGGAAGGTCTGACTAGAGCAGAAAAACAACAAAAATAAACCAAACAAAATAGGAAGATTGAGATTGTCCAGGTTCCTCCCCGAGGATGCTTCAAGGTGTCCAGAGTTTCAGCAGGCCGTCCTCGCTGTAAGTGGCGATCAGGTTCTGGTGAGGGTGGTGAGCGATGCCAGTCACATCCAGTTTGCCTGTAACGGTCCTGAAGCAGTAGAACCCAAAGTCTTCACCTGCCCAGTAGGTTTACTCGCCGTGAGGCGACAGAGTGCAGCTCACAACCACGACATCCCCTTCTTCCCGGAGCTGAAGCTCCTCACCATCTGCCCCTGCATGTTCCGGATGACCGCTGTATTGGAGAGGTCACACACTACAATATGTTCCGGGTTCTTGGAGCAGAATGACGCTGTTAACTGTGATGGCTTTGCCAACTGATGCACCAAAAGTGCAGGTGCACTCTGTGGTCTTCAGGTTCCATACTCTGCCTGTTCCATCAGAGGAAGCACTGATGATGAGATGGCCGTCTGGGGTGAGACGCTTCGGACAAGTCGCGGACACGAACTCCTTTAGTGATCCTTTACAGGTGTTGTGCCGTAAAGTGATGGTCTGCCAAAAAGTGATCGGGTAAGATCGGGCGCGTCCCCGCGAAGGAGCGAGCAGTGAGAGGGGGAGGAACTTGCTGCAGGAGTCCACCCAGCCTGTCAGCTGAGTGTCTGGTTCTGAGTTCTGTCTCGGTGCTTTAGCTCTTGAAGTCAACAAAAGAAAGACAAATAAAACACTTATATCTGTATGGTCAATGTTACAGCAAAGGCGTGTCTCGTTTATCCTTTTCTTCCTATAAAACTGGCGACGTTCTCACTGTGAAAGTGTCGGTTTCACATTTTCGTCGTTTGTCATAAATATCTGCAAATTTACATTTTAAACTATAGCAGTAAAAATAAACTTTGGATCATTTATCTTCACTAACTTTGCTTGGATTTAGAACCACTCTGTCACGCAACTGTACTGTGATGGATGTAACTTAATAAATGACAAAATAAATTAAAAAATGTTTTTTGACGTATATATTTTTTAAAATGGTTATTATTCATTTATTTTTTTAAAATGTAAGAACAATGAACAGGCTAGGCCCATGAAACGTTGCAAAATATTCGTAATTAAAAACTGTATTGCATCAGGGCCGGCCACCATTTTACATGTCTCAGTGAAGTCATGAATAGTCCAAATGGCCAAATCGAGTTTTGTCTGCTAAAAAATGATTATGGCTAGTTGACAATGAAAGTAAATTTTTCTGCCTTAAATGACTCTGTTTTTAGATGAGCGAATTTCACAATTCGCCCCTAGCGTACCACAATGCTTAACATCGTAGAAATCACGGTTTTTCACCTGAAAAATTGATCTGGTTTTTTGACTATGGCCATGTAAGTAGCTAACAAAGTAGCTCTGTTCATGGTTGCGCACCCATTTTACTGATCCGAACCACTGCACTACACACATTATCATTGTACATACAACAAGCAAACTATGTGTCGATTATAATATTTCACACTATGTCAACGTGTGTTGGATCCACTCCAATGTGTATTCCGGGATCCGCTCCTGACCTACACCGTAATACATCGTTATTTCGATCTAACACCAAACCCCTCATGTGATGTGGAACCACGTTTTATCGACCCTGTCGTTATAGTACAACTTTCCCCCACAACAGCAATAAGCTAGCATGTGATACACTGTCAGGTCACTGTCACCTTGCACTCATAAAAGATGACATCAAAACTGCGTTCTACCGTACCCATAAACGTCAATTCTGCAAATATCACACACTATGCTCACTCACTGTCATTCATAGCGGATCTATACTTATCGATCCTGCCAACAAACTAAATTCCCACACTGACCCATGCGCCTTCTCCCAAATGGAGATGTAAATGTATTGGAAGCTATCTATACAACCAGACCACTCATCCATATCATTTGACCATAGACCCTGATTGTTCCGCATCACTACACATTACATATATCACTCCACTGTGACTGTTCCTCCCCCCCTCTACTTTCTTTCTCTTTCTTCGCTTCCTTTCCTCCTTCACATACATCCGCTCGTGTTCATCCATACAAGCATCAGCGGGCGCACACACATGAGCTGTACTTAACACATCCTTCCTCTCAGTATGTTTGTGGCCTTCTGTACACACGCTCAGCCACCCACATCCCACCATAAGCTGTCCCGTCATACAATTTGTAACTAATTATTTGGGTGTACTCACACTACCTGCCAAAAGTGATTGTAGCTATTTATCGATGACCCAGGGAATAATTTCTGTCTAAAATTGCTGTATTCATGAAGGGGATCATTTCATAGCACCTTTACAGCCAGTCTCTGAGCACAGACCCCCAACACAAAAAAAGATACCCAAAGTACAAATTTGGGCGGTATGTCAGCTGCCAAAAAGGGATCATGTGAAGAGGGTTACTCTTGGGTAGAGTAAGTCTTACACTGGAAAAAAATTAAATTACAATAAAACCTACAAAATCCAAATAATCAAGACCAGCTGCCCGCCGCAACTCACAGTCCTGTTTGGTTAAATGTAAGTTAGATTAAATAAATTCGCGCCACTTTGACTAGTGAATTTTTTGTGTCGTACAAGCCTTCCACTACACGTCCTTTATTTGCAACAAGATATCCACTCAAATGGCTTTACAATGAAATTTTGCAGGGACTAATCTGCCTTCAAATGTCTCTTTCTGTAAGGCGTTATTATCCAAAGCATGCCAGCTATTCAATGTATAACACCCGAAAACGGCGGACATTACCAGTGCTTGCGACAGATTACTCAAGCCACTACTTGAATGTTTCACCTCTTGCCACATTTCAGGCTCAAAACATAAGATATAAATTCTCATTTTGTGAAGAATCAAACAACAAGGGGGAACAACGTGAAAGGAATAAATTCTATGATGACGTTCAAACGTTTAACAAATATCTACTATATAATATCTGAAAAGTGGCGGCCTGCAATATTAGTGGCCCCCTTGTGTTAATGACTGTGTAGTGCCACCTTTGGCAATTACAGCTGCAAGTCGTTGGGGCTGTCTTACAGTTTTGACATCAAGAGGAGGAATTCTTCCGTTCCACTTCTCTCTGCAATTTCTATCCAAGACGTCGCACGCACGTCTAGTAGAGGTGATGGAGACGATGCCGTCCATGTTGGTATACTATCGCAAGTCCACACACCCACCTACCTACATACTAGCTATGTCGTCCCGATGATTGTTCCAGGTTGGACTCCTTGATTGCCATTCTAACACTGGAACGTTGCTTGTAACATTCCAGATGTGTAGATTATGGCTTTATGTTTTGGATCCATTGTTGTGTTTCATGAAGATAAATCTCCTCCCGTCTCAGGTCTCTCATGCAGACCTTCCAACGGTGTACTCCAGAAGTGTTCTTCTGTATGGCCCCATAATCTCCCACATCACAATCTGGACCATAATTCCCCTGTCACCATGCTGACAAACAAAGCGGCCCAAACCATGATGCCTGCCCACCCACAACCGCGCATTTACACAGTGGTGGATTGGTGTGTTGCAGGGTGATGAGTATGGTGTTGTTTATGCCAAAACATATCGGTTTTGCATTTGTGGAAAAACAGTTTGAGTGTACCGTGGTTTCACACGATATCTGACAGAGCAACCTTCTTCCACATGTTTGGTGTCAGTCTCACCAGTGGATTCCTTGTGGACCACACCCCCAAACCACTTTTGTTATTGTAATTACTACGAGACTTTGTATCGATATCTTTGAGAAATGACTTTCTCTGCCCACTCTTCCATATATATGGTATTATAGATTTGTGCAGTGTACGACTGCGTGTGTCCATGGACAGATTTGTCCCACCTCAGTGTGATCAGAATAGAATCAGAATCAGAATCAGCTTTATTGCCAAGTTTGTACATAAAAAAAAGGAAATTTTGACCCCGGTACATTTTGCTTTTTGGTTTTTTTTTTTTTTGCTTACAAATATAATTTTTTACAATGTACAAAAAACAAATTTTTATAATAAAAAGGGCATTTGCAACATCTGTTGCTGTTGTTTTTTTTACTCTATTAATGTTAACAAGAAACACCTGGGAAAGAAAAACGTCTCTGTGGGGGCTGGTTTGGTGAACAGGCTCGTAGCAGGGCCTAAAGGGAAAAACCTGAAAGTTTGTGGCAGGGTGGTGGCTGCAGAGTTTAGCAGCTCTTTCCTGACCCTGACTGTAAAAGCCTGGAAGAGGGAAGGTCACCCCTGATGATTCTCTCTGCAGACCTGTTTATTCGTTGAGTCTGGACCCGTTTGTTTTGTGGATGAACCGAACCCACGGGATGGGTGAAAGGGCAGGACAGACTGAATGTGGCAGTGTAGAAGATATATAAAAGAATTTTTCTTCAAAGGGGAGAGAAATTTTAAATCACAATAAAAAAATCCCGGGCTTTTTCTTTATAATTTTATTCAAAAGGGATTTAAAGTTTTTAAGACCCTGTCATGGGAGTGAAACAGAGGCCCCCCAACACGGTTTACGACAGTATTTTAAAAAGTAGTGGGGTGTTACCCCAGCTTCAAAAAGTTTTTAAAATTATAGCCCCCAAACCCCCCAGGACAGAGAATAAGAAAACTATGAATGATGACCTCTCTGTCCCCCCTTAGGGGTTTGGGCCATCATTTTTCAACAAATGGGTAGAGGCCATCTGCTCAAGAAGGAAACATATTTTAAACACATAGGTCGGAGAAAAAGTTAAAAGTGTTTAAGAATTAAGAAAAAAATGTTCACAAAAATTTGAATACTTTGTAGCACTAAAAAAAAGAATTTCCAAACAACTCTTTCTTTTGATTACAAGAAATCACAACTAAAAGGAAAATTCTTTAAAAAACACCCAAGATATAATCAAAGAAAACCCAAAAAAACAAAGACAACACTTTAAAAAAAAACATCAAAAAAAACAAAAATTATCCAATCTTTATTACCAAAAAAATGTCCAACCACCCGTAAGAACCAGGACCAAATTCCAAAAGGACCCCCGTTTTTATTCTGTCGAACCTCAGCATCCCCCAATTACTCTACCAGGAAAAATAAAAAGAACCCTGGTTAACTACCGGCCATACAATTCACTTCCATTCGGTAAGGCTGAAAATTAAGAGTAACAAAAGTCTTAAAATGGATAAGAACATTTCGATGGGACATGCTAAATGTCCTTTTTGGGGAAACGACATAAAACAGATATAATTTTTTGCTACCTCTGTTTTTTCAAGGAAAAAAAGGTGTTTTTTCCTCTCATACAAATATCTAGATCTTATAATTCCTTTCCCCCAAAATCTATGAAGACGCCTGTAGCGGCATATTAAATTAGTTTTACTAGAAAACTACAATTTTTCGTTTTCCCTTACAAGTAATTCACCCAAGGAAAAAAAACCCCCCCCCCAGCTGGGTTTTGTTGCCAATTGGAAAGAAAGTAGCTAGAATAGAAACAGTTTCAAAAGGAACAGGAACCAAAATGGTTGATCATTAAAAGCAGGGAATCAAACAACAAACATAACAACTGCATTTCCCCTCGTCCTCACAGTGATGATCAAATGATGAACCCTTTTGAATCAGCTGTGGTTTATTAGCATAATTCTCAATTTGTCCAAATTTTCTGCGTCCTTTCCAAATAAAAAGGGTAAAAAAAACTTGTAATACCAATCATCAGCATCGAAAAAACCATCTTCCATATAGTGCTGGACCTTAAAGGGGGTGTCCTTCTTTGGGACTGAAAAAAAAAAGTTTTTTTTTTCAACAAAAACAAATCCTAAAAAAAAATTTTAAAATCCGGCCTTCCGGGGGGGCTTTGCGCTTCAAGTGCCTTTTTCCCAAAAATAAAGGGGGCGTTTGTTGGGAAACCCCCTAGGCAGGGGGTTTCAGAACCAGGGTGCCAGGGGGTTCCCCCTGAAACCTTCCCGGTAGCTAGACCCCGGTGTCACGTTCGTCCTTGACAAAAGGTGTAGGATCTGATAGGGCCCGTACACGGGGCTTCAAATGTGTTTTCCCCGGGGGCCAAGGAGTAGTTGGAATGGCGTTTTGCAAGCAGTTCGCAATCTGTGAAAGTTGAAAACGCACAGTGGGAAATTTGACAGAAAACAACTCCTTCCTTTACACAAAAAAGTGGAAGGTGAGTCTTAGAATATCCCCTGCCAAAATTTGGAGACTTTAAACAGCCCAAAA